>WEKY01021851.1:45543-56524 GCA_013390045.1 Picathartes gymnocephalus
TAAGCATTCCCAGAAGATTGTTTTAAAGATATTTCCCTCCAGGGTTAGCAGGTGTGAGGATGACATACCCATGCCTTTCTGCAATATCAGGTTTAGAATTTCTTAAGCGACTGAGGCTGCAACCAAGATGGTTAAGAGTTTGCTAAACCCTTTAGAGCCTGGAAGTTTACAGGGAAAATGGAGGAGCGTCTGTATGATTTGAAGTCCATTTGGCCTTCAACTTCTCTTTTCTAATTTTAAGCTTTGGAAAAGCTTGGATGGTGGCATCTTTGGCAGACACCATGTTTGGGAAGGGCTGCTCAGTGGCGCAGTCTGCGGTTCTCTCTTCAGCCCCTGCTCCTTCCCTGAGCTCTGCCTCTGTAAGGCCAATCGAGGTCTGTCCCTTTTGTCACTGCAGTGGCATCTCCCCACTTGGTCACAAGGACAGCACCATGTGGGGGGTGTCCCACCAGCCCCCAGGGCTCAGCTGATGGGGAGTTGAAAGTGGTGCTGCATTGCATCTTTTAGGGCATACCAGCAGTTCTTGTGCTACAGAAGGCAGCTAAAAATAATATTGTTCATTTGCGTGCCTGGCGCGTGTGAAGTAAAAACATGACAACACACGTTTGACCTACTGCTGCTTTGTAATTTAAACCTTGTTCTTCTTCTAACTCTCCTCACTTATTATCAGAACAATGACTGCAACTTCCAAAGTTACACAACATCCTGGATTTGGATACATAGGAATGACATGGTGTATTTGTGTACTATAATGAGTTTTTACAATGATAAAATTACCTAACTTGAGCACAGTCATGTTATGGAAAGGTTACTAAGCCAAAGGAAAACTCTGCAAATTATATATCATCTTTTGACCAAATATTTCAAGTGGTTACCAGTGGTTTTGGGGGTTTTCCTCATACAAAACCAAGATCTTGCTTACACTTTCGAAAAGACTGGTTTTCTTGAACACTTAAAAATACGCTATTCTAAATTCTGCTTGGATTTCAAACCAAACAGAGACCCAGCTAATGATTGTATTAATCATTCCAGTGTACAAACTGTTTCTTTATTCACTTCTGGTATCTCAGAGATGACAGTGTGGCCAGCTGCCTCTACATGTGGGGATAGTTTCTGTGATTTGGACACCTGTCAGCAAGAAACTGAAAACCACATGGAACACAAAACAGCTGCCACGTGTAATGATTTAATATTAACATACAATAGGGAGCTGGGGCATGTTTTTCATTTTGTATAGCACTACAAATAAATGATGCCGTCAAACCACTTGTGATGTACTCCAGCATTTGATATCCACTGCCAAGTGTTTAATAAATAAAACTAAGACTACTTTATGGACTCCTTGCTATATTATATGTTAAACCTCTTTTACTCTCTTGCATTCTACAGAAGGTAGATCTTCTCTAGTCCTGCATTCTCCAAACCAACTGCCTGCTTTCCAGGCCATGCTGTAATGGATGCCCATGTGTGTCAGGTTGGAACTGTGCCAGTGTCTTATCCATCAGCGTTAAGGGACCCAGAGCTGCTCTCTGTGTGTATCCATAGACCAGAATGTTACTGCACAGCATTTCAAATCTCCTTGTTTTTAGATGATTCTGCTGCAAATGTCCTTAGAGTAATTAAAAGCAGTATTTCTAGTTTGATAGTAAATCTTTACTACCCCTCCTTGCTTGCAATAATTTCATACACAATATCATGCATTTTCCACGTCTTAGGGCTGTGTCCTAGAAGCCTTTCACAGTTTTCTCTACTGGTTTATCAATTTTTATACACAGGATTTTAACATTTTATTCAAAGACGGAAGCTGAAAATAGTGCATGACCCTCAGAAATGCAATTTAACATGATAATCATGAAAATATAACTTACAATTAAGCATTAATATCATCTCTGAAGATATTTTTCTGGGTGTAGTAGAGCACTTCATGTGCTTTGTTTCTTAAATTTCCTACACAGAGGACAGTGCTTTGCAAAATCATAGGGAAGAAATTGTATTAGTTGTTCACAGTGATACTGCTCTTGCCCTCGCTGCTTGTCTAGTAAATTTTTGACCATGTCTTTGAGGGTTAAGTCAAGAGTGGAGCATGCCAAGCTAATTCATATCTTGTTTTAAAGCTAGCTTCAACAGTTTGGCTTTGGGAACATTCCAAAATACATCCATTTCTACAGGTTGCCGCAGATGATTTAGTGGTTAGGGAGGGTCATGCTTTATTTTGCTTTCTGTTTAATTTGATTTTGGGTTTTATAATTTATAGCAAAGAAATCCAAGAGGTTTGTTTAAAGGCCTTTTATTTTCTTCTGTGCAAATATTGACTATAGTAATTTTAATGATAAATCTAGTATTTAGACTTGACAGAATAAGCTGTGGGTTTCTAATCCCATAAAAAAGGGAAGGCTTAAAACTGGAGTTGAAAGAATGTTGCTTACCTTTCTCCCAATAATATAAAGCTGGAAGTACACTACTTCTGACCTTGCAGGAATATAAAGGCCAGAGAACTCGATGGTATCTTTCATGGTGTTCGTGCCATTTTATGAAATCTTGGTAGATAATGAATATTCTAATAATCCACAAATATTTTTGTTCAATTTCTTTGCAGCGTGAGAGATGTTCCCATAATATACATCCAACTACATGTTTCACTGCTTTGCTTTGTCAAGCACATTTTGTGGAAAAGCTCCTGACTCTATGAATTGTTAGTCCTCCTTTTGCTGGTCAGTCTCTGGAAACCAAGTACAGGAACTATACATCAGTGAATTTTTTTATTTTTAATAAAAGGCTTCAATTTAAAATCCTTTGCTGGAAAACTAACATTTAAAAGCCCTTGGGATGTTGATTTCTCTCCTTTTGGCTGGGTTATGTGTTTGGATAAAATAATGTGGGCCATTTAAGTGGTTCTCTTGATCAACTGTGCAGGCTCATTCATAAAGAAAGCCTCTATTTATCTGTTTTTAGGATTTTTTCTTGTATTTCCAGGCATGGCTCCTTAGGGAAGGGAAAGTGTTGACTCCTCAGTGATGTCATTTTTCACATTGAAGGGTTACACATTTTGAAGAGGATAATAAATGTGCCCAAAGTGACAGAGCTGACATCTAAAAATCTGGAAGTGTTTTTGAATAAGCTATTCACAGGGTAAAGCTAGGTTTTCATTTGAATCTGTAATACATTAGTTCTAGACTGAGTCAGTTGTAATTCATTTTTATACAGATTATACCTTCCTAAGCTTAATTACTATTCTTTTCCTAATATGTCCCTGAAGAGCAGCTATTTTGCTGCAATTACTGAAAATGAAAAGGAGAATAAAATTCAGTGACAGTAAACTAGGCTTCTCCACTGTACATATTCATTTTAGGGATCTGGTTTTTGTTGGTTTCCATTTTTCTCTGCTGAATGAAAGGCAGGTCCCACATTATTATGAATTTAACAGTCAAGCTTTTAAGAGCCATAGAACCAAATTCTTTCCTGTTAATATCTTAGCAACATAATTAGTAGATGGATGATGTTGCATTAAAGTAATTTATTATTTTGTTACAGGGGGCTTAAGATACTTTTCAAATACCTAACATTAAATAAGTGGTTTTGATGTAGTTGCAGTCATTGGTTGTATCTCCTAAGGTGTCTCTATTTTTTTTTCCCCTAAACAATTTGGAGTGTAATTATTAGGTGAAATTATTAATGGTGCATTCATCATAATAATATCATCAATGAGTGGGAAATATCTGCGTGGAATGTACATCTGGCATTTAATTAGCAAATAGGATTAGGGCTATTCAGCATGACTACTGATTTCAATCCAAATACTTATGTTATACTATCCATGCTCACAAGGCAAAATTGAAGTGGCAAGATTTGAGTTCCTGACCACAGGTAATTAGGAAGCTGGCAAACTTCCAGCAAGAAAACGGTCTTAACCTTAAAGGTGGATCAGTCAGACCCGAGGTACCAGTAGAACATAGATGGGCCTTTAGCAGCAAAAGAAAAATTGAAATTTTTTGTGTTACGTGTACATCTACAATTTCAAATAGCTGTAGCAGGGAAGTGATGCTCTAGTCAGGCCCTAGCCTTGTTCTTCTCCCACCCATGACTCACAGTAAGCAGAGTTTCTGAACTGAATGAGCTACGTTTCTTCTCCAGGGTGGTGGGGTGGGGAAGAGAGGTGGAAAAAACAAAACAAAACAAACAAACAAAACCAAAACCAAAAACCAACAAAAAACCAACCAAACAAAAAACCCACTCCTCTAATCAAACACAATTGTGCAAACTGTCCCATTCACTTCCACTTCTGCAGCTTCTTTCTCCTGACACCAAACTTGAAAATAGCTGGGTTTGCATTTTTATTTCTTGGTGTCAAATAATGCTGTGGGATAGTGCCTATCTGTAGTAGCCCTGTAAGCAGACAGGATCTGTGGATGTTTCAGTATTTGCCTTGAAGGATTTCTGGTTAGTAAATTATTTTGCCTTCCTTGATGTTTTCATTAACTTGGAATTATGTCCTCAAAGGTACTTGAAGCTGGTGGTTAAAACTGCTAGAATGTCCTCTTGTGAAGATTGTAATAGGAAAATTCTCGGATAGGAGAAATAATTTGCTACAGTTTACTGTACAAAACAGTTTTCAAAGAAAGATATTACTTTTATTCAAAAATCTTCTCTCCTGGAACACTAGATGCCCAAGTCTAATTTTCTGCAATATTATTAATTTAGCTGCATTAGTCTGGGTGATTTTTGAAACTACAGAAATAGCTGATAAAATACTTAGAATTCAGTATTGTTAAAAGTCTGTATTTTTTGCTTGTGAGATTTTATTATTACCCTAGAAACACTGGACAATTTATTTAAAGCAAAATCAGGAGTCTCATGCCATGAAGCTTAGGTTGGTGGGCACCCTGGTACACTGCTCTTTTAGTGATCACTGGTCTTGAACAGTTGAAGCATAAAAAGCCAATGTGGTGAGTCCAAACGAGGGAACACCCACTTCCCTTGTCCAGAGACAAGCGTTGTCTTCTGGCAGCTAAAGGAGTGGGACACGGGTCCCACTTTCCCCAGTCTGGCTTTGTAAGGGATGTGGAAATAGCTGAGTTCATATGTTGGGTTAAACGAAGAGGTGAAAACCTGCTTACCCTAACCAGTAAGACACACTCTCGCCCTCAGGATTTTCAGTTTATGCAGGTTCAGAGGGTACAGAGAAAACAGTCACAAATGTGCAAATGTGCAAAGGTCATATTGTGTGTTCACCCCAAAGTTGATCAGAGACATTTAAGGTAATTTCATAGTCTCACTTTTCAATAATACCACACAACATGCAGTGAAATAGAGCATTTTTTTTAGGTTAGGGATTATTCTGCTTCCTCATTCATGAATGTTAATCTAGGTTTTCATGTCCAGCTTTTTAAAGAAATGTATATTGCATATTCTGAAGGTCCAAAGTCCAAGACTGTAAATATTACAGTTGAGAAGGCCCAGCTGATTTCAGAGTCAGTGGGGAGCAGTTACTGCAAAGAATGTTGGATGAACATTGGTCATTCACTGATACCTCTTTCTCATGCCTGTCTCCTTGTGTGCTGCCTTACTGGCCCATTCACTTGTGAAAATCATCTTCCTTAGCTGCACTCTGATAATTCTCTCAAAATAGCATTAATATCAGAATGTTTTGTGCTTTGTAACTTTCCATTCCATCTCACTTTCAATTTATGCCTGCATTACGTTTTTAAGGTATTCAAGAGCTTAGCATTCAGTAATTTAATGTGACTTAAATGCCAGTTATTTATGTATTTTCAAAAACATCTTATTCTCAACACAATCAAGTTGTGGTGTTAATTACAGAATTCAAATCATCGTGTCTTGGTGTCTATAAAGAGTAGGACTGGAACTCTTCATTCTGTGGAGTGCAGCCTGTAAAATAGCGGTTATATTTTAAAGAATATTGATGGAATATTTATACTGTAAAAAAGAGTCATTTGAAACTATCTACATTTATATGAAATTTCTTTAACTTCTGCTGTTTTTTCATTAAACTGGGATGTTGTACAAAACCACTGTTTTCATATATTACAAGTCAATAATGATTTATTGAAGTAGACTGCCTCCAACAATGACAGATGAATTAATGTGACATAAGCACCTTATAAAGGAAAATAAAAAAGATGAAAACAATTGTATAGTTAATAGGAATAAAAATCAATATATAATGAAGGGGTATGCAGTATAAAAAGAACAATGTCAGCACAAGTCAAGAAAGGCTCTGAGAACTTATGGATAGCTTCAGGATGTTGAATCAGCAATTCTGTGACAGATAAGTAGCTCACATTGTGGTCATAGAACTCTTACAATGTTTTAAAAAGACATATTTGCAAAGGACTATGTAAATCTATGGTATTTTATTAATTAGGTCTAGTACTACACAAACAATGAATGGGTGGCAGTACCTTCTCATATCAGCAAATTTGAGCCTAATTTTTCATTTAGAAGAAGCACCATTAGGTTGGCAGTGGGTGAGGTTACTGCTATGTGTCACCACAGACGAGGTTTCCTACTTTCACATGCTGATGGGTCTTAGGCACGCGACAGAAACATTTCCAGATGCACTTTCCATGGAGGCTGGGCAGGTGTGAGGTGTTGTGATAACGAGGTCTGGTATGAGCTCAAAGCAGTTGAATCCAAAGGGATACAACTCCTCAGCCCTCAGCTCAGGGCAGCGTGGCCAGCAGGCACCAGGGCTGCAGACTGAGACTGGAAACAGCTGAATTGCTGCAGCTTTGGTCAAACCTCCTGCTTGAATTTTGACTTTAAATTCCCTTGATGAAAACACTTGGGTTTTTTCAGATGCTGGGAATACGAGGGCTGTGTGGACAGATCATTTCAGTGCACAGACTGGATCTGATCTGATGTTTTTGCAGGAAGGGAGGAAAGGAGCTCGAGATTAAGCTAAGCGTAACTGGAAGCTTCCCCTTCCCACAGATAAATCCATATTTAAAGTAACAGTCTAAAACCCAGAGGAATATAAATGAACCACAAAGCCAGGATGAAGCACTCTGAAGATAGTAAATGCTTCCCCATCTCTATCTTCTAAGTTTTTTATGATTTCTTAGCTGTTTTCAACTGTATAGCTAAGATTTGGGTCTTCCTCTGCAGTTTTTAGGACTTCAATCCCAACTGACCTGTCAAGTAACCCCCAGGTAATTTGCAGCTACCCCTGCCAAAATAGCCATCACACCAAAATCATATTCATCTGGAAAAACATATCTAATGAAGAATAAATTATAAATTAGGGAGGAAAATCCTAAAAAACTGGTCTAGATCATGGAAGTAACAAATGACCATATTGTGCAGATAGATAGCGTCCTTAGATGAAGAGATCTAGGGTTCCTGGAGAGGAAGAAATGCAATATGGTATCCCCAACAAATAAAGGACACTACAAGAACCTTCCAAAAGTGAAGCTATTTTCTGTTTAAAAAAGAAAATATTTTTTTCTACCTGTTTACAGTGTAGTCTTTCAACTCTGTCTCCATTTGACTAATATTGAATGTGGTTCTGTTATGATTAATAAGAATCTGTAAAGAAGTATAAAGTATAAAAGTATAGGGAAAACCTAAACGGAGCCTTCTCTGTTCAACAGCAGAAACAAAAGGCCTGTTTAAAAAAAGCAACTTCCAGACCTGAAATGTGGAAAAAAAATCTTCATTTTTATATAATGTATTTGCTTTTACTACTGCACTTTCATTTTCTTATTACCTATTATGTCCTATTGCACAACTAAACGTTCAACATGCACTTTAAATTACCTGAATAATATTAGTTGTCACACTTCAGGTGAAATATTGTTAAGTTTACATTGAAATCTGAAATGTGCTGATACAAATAGAGTGGGTGTAAGTACTGATAAGCAAGTGAGACTTGAGAACTCACTCCATTTGGAACTCTGTCTTAAATTGATTTCAGAATCACTGCATGCTTCATTCTTTCCATCTCCTCTTTGAGACATGACTTCTACTTGCAGCTCGAGTTATGACAGGGACACAATATCTTAAAGATTTCTAGATGCTGTCATTCTAATGCCAGGTTGAATTTGGAATTGCCATGTTGTTCTGTGTTGGTTTGGAGGAATGGATATATCCATTTCAACCTGAAAAAAACATGTTCTTTATAAAGAAATCTCCTCTTCCCCACACTGTTTCTGAAATGCAAGGGGAGGTACCACGAATTTTAAGGAGCTTTCAGCACTGTTTCCACAGGGCTTTCGGGATGTGATTAGTCCCACTAGCTGTGCCTATCAGAGCTGTGTGCAGCTGAGAGGAAACCACACGAATGTGCTGAGGGGGTCAGAGGGAAGCCACAAAGGCAAAGTCCTGTTCCGCTCCCAACCCTTGTCCAGTCCCTGAAGAACCAAGGAGGAAGCCACAGCTGCGGGTCAGGGTTTTAATGTGGTTTATGGTAAGGCAAGCCAGCATTCATATAAGTGAGAGGTATGTAAACTGTAGAGTATAAAAGTAATCTGCAGTGCACAGCAAGTCTGTGACCCTTCCACAGCACAGCTTCACATGTTCTCTATGCAGCCCATCACCAAACACTCGGGTAGAATTCTGTATGTTCTTTCTCATTATTTTCTCAGCTCACATTTTCTACTGTGAACCCTCCTAATGAACAGCAGCGAGTTTAAACAGAAAATACATTTCACAGGTGATTTCTCTCTTCTGCCTGGAGCTAGGTGATTTGCATGCCTCTTGCCTTTTAGAGTTCTTACATTATTTGCTTTATAGTAGAAACACGTTCCATTTTTGCATTTACAGATTAATGGCCATAGAGACCAAGGAATGCACATCAGGTGTTTGCATCAAGGTGATGATTTTTGTTTTTATTTAACGTCAGTACTCAGCAATTAACAGTGAAGCATTTCAGTAGCTGAGAAGCCTAGCAGTTTCAGGAGCAAGCATATCCCTAAAAAGGAAGGAGCTGTGGCAAGTCAGCTTGAGAAAGACGGTGGTAAAGGCAATTGTGACTTGAGGTCCATTAAAAACCCCTTCTATATAAAATAATTATTGCATTTAAGTTACTTTGTGTAGTAATTTTACAGGCATGACATAAAATCTTCCTCCACAACTGATAGATTTGCTTTAATTAAGACATGTACAGGCCTTTTCTTCCAATGGTAAAAGCTTTGCAACTGCTAACATTTTTTTTAATCGAAAGAATTTAAATAGAAATTTCAGCAACCCTTTGATTAGCAAGAATAATATTAATTTTTACTGGATTATTGAAATATAAAAGAAGATTGATATTGCAGTAATTGAAAAATAATGCATAAGCAGTGAAACTTGTTGTAACATTGGATGATAAGAGTCTGCTCTGTCCTGGAATTCTGAATATCATTAAGAAATGCTGAGAATGGAATTTCCAAAGTGCATTTGAAGTAATACAATATTTATGATGATAAAGAATGTACCACACAATCCCTTGAGGCTCGTTGGCTGCATAATTAACATAGGTATAAATTAGATTTCAGTAAAATTGGATGACAATTTCATTTTTTTAGTGGAAAGACAAAGATTCTACCGAGAGACAAGTATCAGAAATCTGAGAACCCATAACTGCCTCTTTTCTAGTTAAGTAAAAATGACACACTGTGATGTGTCAAAGAGGCAAAAATGGCAGTGGTCTAAAGCTGCTCTTATGTGGCTGATGGCTAAAAGGAGGAGATTGCTGACTGTGTGATAAAAAGCAATTGCTGCAGTCATTGATGAAATGGTTTGAATATTGCACTGATTGATTGTTTGCCCCTGTGAACGTGTGGCATCCCATTAAAAAGCTTAATCATCAAAGTCAAAAGTCACTAACTTATTTGGAATCTAACTGAAAATGTGGACTTGCCAGCTAAAGTTAATTGTGCAGTAAGATTTGTGTATAGCCTCACATGTGGGCTTAAAAATTCCTTTTAGGAGTGAAATTAGAGGAACCAAGCCATCAATGTGTCAAGTCATTATATATTGCCTTCTCATCTGCATGACCTGCTATCATGACACCACAATCCCATTAAAATATATTCATTTGCTGGTACTGGCCAGAAGTGACACTGATGGAGCAGGCATCAGTTTTTAGAGACAAAAGCAGGATACTTTTGAAATTAAATACAATTATCCACTATTGGCTACCTGAGCCTTTTGGCTTCTCTCCAAATATCGCTGACAGTCATCATCATTTCCCAAAAGAGGGGCCCTGTCACAGTTTAAATCAATAGGAGTTTTGGCAATGCCTTAAGAACAGTCAGGGGCTCCCTTTCCATGTCTGATGCCTAAATGGATCTAGGGAATGAAACCTTGAAAAGAAATGTTTAACCTAAAAATTGAAGAACGGTGTTCTGTTTTAAGGTCCAAGTGTATGAAACAGTTTCTCTGTGAAAAGCTATTTGGGATATGTGTCTATGGACTGTCCATGTGAAAGAATCTCCTTGCAACATAACAGGCATTAAATGAGGTGGTACTTGGTGGCTCATTGAGCAAAAACTCAAATTCTCCATGGTATTTAAATCAACCATGGCTGTCTAGGAGGTTTTAAGTTGTCTTTACCTGGTGGATCCTGAGACAGATGTTTTTATAAATTTTAATGCTGCCTGAAAATTGCTGTGTGTGAAAGGAATAAAAATACCAGATTATATTTTCATTTCTAACTATATTAAGCAATTATTGACTCCCCTGTCCTTGGCAGAGTGTAAAGATTTATTAGCATCAGAAATTAATATTGATCAAAACTAGGATGGTGGGTCAATGAATATTAAATGGAGGCGTTTTCATCTTCCCAAGGTTAAACTAAGATTTAGCTCTATGAATTCTGTCATCAAGATTTTCCTTCTGGTTTCAGCTATGCTGAAAACGTAATTGCAGATGCAGGACTCTAGGCGTGCTTTCATTTGCAACATTATATTTCAAGCAGCTTTAAGACAGATGGAAATGATCATCAAAATCATGCAAGCTGGCAAATTAAAAAAAAAAAAAA
>WEKY01021851.1:56547-83050 GCA_013390045.1 Picathartes gymnocephalus
AGAGGGATGAGGGGGACTGAATCCTTACTGTACATAAAAGGTTTGTCTACAATGCTGTATGATTTCCTGACAGATAGGGTAGCAGAGGACCTGGTGGTGGATTATCTATTCACCATCCATAAATACAGACTGAGTTTGTGCACCTTGGCTCTACAGACCCTACTGAGTCTGCATCACTTCCAGTCGTGGCTGAGCTGGGAGGTTGTTAAGTTGCCATTGCTTCCACAGGTTGTGGTTTCTCCCATTTGTTCTTCAGGCTGCCTCTGCCCATCATCTTTTATTCTCTGGCTCTAGACTATTTTCCTACAAATTATAACCAAGACTGCTATGACTGATTGTGGTCCCTGACTTAAATTTTTTACTTTGCTGTAGATGAACAAAACATCCTAATGAAAGCCAATTTTGGTTTGTTTTTTTTTTTTTTTTTTTTTAATCCATTTTTAAGATNNATTTTTAAAAAAGTGTTAAAAAAAAAAAATGGTTTGAAATATTTACTGGTACGAAACACTTTCTCTGGGATATCTTGACATTTTGAAATATTTTAGTTGGGGTACTTCAACAAATGCTCTCTTTACCTCTTCCAACCTTATGTTAGAAATTAGGAAGGTCACTGACTCCACACAGCCTTTCTGCAGTCTCTTTTTTTTTTATGCCCTGAAGTTAGGAGAGGGAGGAGTCAGCTTTCACTGGCTGGCACTCCTTGCTTATTTATCCTGGTGTTCTGGAAACTACTGAAGCAAACTGAGGACAATAAGCAATGCATTTATTCTGCTCTATTGAAGGCTAAGGTTGTCTGAACTTGAATTTGTGTATTCCTACAAAATGATATGGAATGATTTTTTTTTTTTTTTTTTTTTTTAATAGTCCATGGTAGTACCTCATCCTGCATGCCAACTAGAAAATAAGAAAGGTTTATATAGCTGAGCCACCCTCCTGTTTTTGGACTGATTTTTGAAGCAATGTAATGACATGCTGACACATGTATCAGGCTAAGTTAAAATACAATTTTGCCCCAGTAACCTGCTGAATTAAGAGATGTATTTTACTTAAAGTCACTAATTCAATGAGAATTCTCTATTTCAATGTCATATCTAAAAATTAAAGTACTAAAACTGAGTGCAAACACATGGGTTTGAGATGACAGATTTGCCTTTAATGCTCAACTTTGTTGTGTCAAGAAAGTCCCTGATTTGTATTCATTTCTTGTTCCCTTTCTTCATTCTGCATTTGTGAAAAAGCTTGAAAAGTCCCTTATTCTTGCTGACTTTCTTATCTTAATTTCTCTTTGATCCTTTTTTTAGTTCTTTTTTTTCCATTTTAACCTTTCTGTAGCTGTACATGTTGTTTAAAGCTGTTATTCTCTCCAAAAATCCCTTCCTTTTCCCCAAGATAATTTCTGTCCTTGAATAAAACTTTCAAAGTAGCTCAAGTCCCATATTCAGAAGATATAATTACTTAGAAGCCTTTTCACTTGGAGAATCATTGAACTAAATATTAAGCTAATCACTTCAAGTGATTTATGCTCCAAACTTACTTTTGTATTCTTTAAAATTTAGCTTTCTTTTAAATTTTTCTAGTTGTATCTAGTTTTTTCCTCTCTCCCTTACCACTTTTTTGCTACATAGTCTTCTGCTATTTTCATGTCTGTTTTCACTTGTCTCTCATGTTAAGTCCCAGGGATCTTTGTATCTGTATCCTCTGTTTCATGAGGTTTTTTTTTTCTTTTTACCCACTGGCATATTCAGCCTTCCCTATCTTTCATCTGGTCTTTTCTTTTAAGTCTGTGCAAGAGCAATGGTGGTACCTTAGAAAGCAAGAGGAGAAAACAACACTGTGCCAGCCAAATCTAGTGTTTTATTCAGCTTCCCCACACGCTGTTCATGGGACACCTTCTTCATATCCATCTTCCAGCTCATTTTCTTGATATGCATGCTACACAAATGTCTCTTAAGGGAGAATTTGTGAACCTCAGCAAGGTAACTTGACAGCCTCAGAAGAGAAAAATTTAATACCTTCATTAGGCATGGCTACAAGGCAAAGATATTCTTTCATTTCTAGTAAATTCCCCTAGCACCTTCTTTCCTAAGTTATTCTTTCTACCAAAAAGTATGAAATTATGAGTCTTTTTTGCATTCATGGTAGCCTACTATGCTATAAATGACAGCCTGAGATTTTTAACCTTTTTGTTCCTTTTCCAGATTCTGTCTTTAACAGCTTTTGCAGTTGAAAAGTTGTAAAGAATAATGCAATGAATTCTGACACTCCCTACAATTGCAACATTCTAGAAAATCCATGATATGGATATTTTCCATGGAAATAAAATTTTATATCTCTCTAAACCAAAACATCACAAGGAAGTAGTATAAATAAAAATTTGGTTAAGATATTATTCAACCTAAATTAATAAGTGCTTTTAACTCCCAAAATAAGAGAAAGAAGCCTATGTATTTTTTTTTTCTGCATAGCACTCTACAGTATATTATATTCATATGTAAGTATGAGATTGATTTCAATTTTAAAAGAGGTCACATCTTTTAATATTATACAGATTTATGGGTTGCAACTTGCCATTTCCAATAGGAGCACATATTTCTGAAATGAGGCCGATAGTTGATAGTTTTGTTGGAAAAGTGATAAAATTGACCTGATTAAGTTATGAATTGGGAAATATTCGTGGGTGAAAGGTCTGCATCTGAGGAGCATCCTGGGGAGGCTTTGAAGATAAAGGTTGATGTGTATCCTAGCAGAGAGCTGCTCCAGTGGAGAAATGTCTCCAGGCGAAGGTTGGGTAGCCTGGATCCCAGCTGTGAGTCTCTGGTTATTGTTGACTAGTCAGATAAAACAGGAATGAAGCTTCTTGGGAATTAACTGTGAAGGCAAGTGCTTTTAAGGCTGGTTTCCTTACACAGAATTATAGAATAGTCTGAGCTGGGAGGGGCCTTTTAAAGGTCATCTACACCAAAGCCCTCTGTACACCTGTGCCTTTCTGTAGACCTCCTCATACTTGATGTTTTGAGTATAATGAATAAATTGCTCAATTTCTTCTACTGTAACATGTCTTGAATGTCATGGCTGACAAGTTAGAGATATATGAGGACAAGTCTTAAAATCCGGGACCTGGACAATTCTTGTGTTCTGGTATTAGCAACAAAAGGTGCAAGACAATATTGGAATCAGGCATCCTTGTCATTTGGTTTTGAGAGAGTTTGAAGATGGTAAGGCAAAGCACTGGTGTGGAAGTTGACTTTTTCTAGCTCCTTGACTTGCTGCTCTTCAGCACAAAACTGCAAAAGTAGGGACAGCCTGTGGATCCTCTTTCCCCTACTAAATTGTTCTGCACTAGTCCTGAGTTAGTTATTGAGGAGTTTGTTGCTTATCACCTCAGATTTCATTGATTACAGAATTGTTAATATGCATTTCTGTATGTCATAGTTTCATTTCTAAAGCAGGGCAGTCAGGATTTTTGGTAAGCCTTTAAATATATACCTTTATATGCATAAATTTAAAAGTTGGATTAGTCAAGCCTAGTGTGGTTTCAGCTGCTAGAAATCCTTTGTTTGTCACTATTTTAATTTCCCCTCAGACTAAAAGATGTTTATATATTTCATACAAAGGAAATGATAGAAAAGAGGTTTTTTAAAAAGTTACATTTTTTTCTAGATTTTTTGAAATAACATTTCACTCTTTGGATGTCAGAGTTTTTCTATTTCTTTTTTGTATAGCCATAGTATAAAAGTATACTTTTATCACTACTATTGTTATCATGCCATAATGTCACAAAATGTTCTCTTTTTTTGTTTCTATTTTAGTACATTTTTGAAATAATTGTGGGCGGCTGCTACAGAGTAAAATATTCCCCCTTTTTCTCCCAAATATCTCTTGCTATGATAACAAATTGGCAGAACTTTATGTTGATATGTATATACATTTAAAATGTAAACATACCCAGCATGATACAAAATAAATGTAAGGTAATACATTTTTAACCGTAAAAAGAGGGTAAAATGCAATACAAAATTGTGAAAACCGTCATTTCCTAAAGCAAAAACCTTAAAATTAAGATATATTTACCAATGGGAATTTTCTTCAAGGGTGAGGTGTTTTCCTAAAAGTCTTGCTTTAAAGAAGATTCCTTCTTTAAAGGAATTTTGCTTTCTAGTCTTCCGCGCCTTCCTTCCGCGCCTTCCTTCCGCGCCTCCCTCCCTCCCTCCCTCCCTTCCTCACAAAAATACCTCCAAATCAGAGATCCCAGATGGTAATTAGAAACCCATCTCCTAATGGAAAAAACCCAAAGACATAGTGGAACATCATTAATGTGCTACTACAGCACTAATGCCCTGTGGTATAGCAGGTATTGTGGTCATTTTGAACCAAAGAACATTGAGCATGGTTTATCTGTGACACAGCTTTATTTCAAGTTCTGCTTTGATTGGGATGTTGCCCATCACGGCAGCTGCTCTGTGGGCTGCTGAGCTCCTGCACAGGCCCCAGTGCAGGCTCTCTGAGCGTGCAGCCGTTCAGCCAGTGCAGAGCACTGCAGGCACAGTCAGTTTTACTCCTGCTGTGTTTAGCTGCTAGGAAAAAGTCGCCACACGTTGCCCTCCCTTGCTTCATCAGAGAACGTATGTGCTTTGAAGCAGGGGTTCTTTTAACATCACAGTTTTCTCTTTTCCTGTGCTGTGCTGATGGATGTTGGGTGTTTTCCATTTTTCTACCCTCCAGGTTCTTCGGGCTAATTATAGATGATATCCTAGATTCCTTATTCATATGAATAGAATATGATTCGTTTAATTTAATTCCTATTTGCAAAACATTTTTTTAGGAATAAAAGGAAAAACTGTTTCTAGATATATTCAATATTCAACTTTAAATTTTTGAGACAATTAAGGTGACAGAAGTTTCCTTTGTCCTATTCCGGTTGTTTTTTAGAGCATGGAATGTCATTGGAATCTGATTCTTTTAAAGGTTATGAGTGATTTGAGGGAAAAATTCTAGGGACTTCTTGTTGTTTTTCTTGTTTGGTTGCTTGTTTTTTTATTAAGGAAAGATACTGAAAACAAAATTCAGAAACCTTAGACTTCAGGGTATAGAATCACATTGACAGACTTCAAGGTTATTATGAAGCTGAAAAGCCTTCATTCTGCAGCTGTATCTGGCATAACAACCTTTGCCTGAATAATAAAAACATAAAAAATTTCAGCGTGGGCCTCAGGAAAAGAATCATCTGCAGCATCACAGACCATTAGCAATGGATGTGATAATCCTAACAAACTAATAGGAAAAGGAGAAAACTTTATGTCTGAGTCTCCTAAGTGAATTCTCCATTTGGGCCGTGACTTTCTTGGGCTCTTTTCATGGTGAATAAGCTTTCTTTTAACCGCTCTCAGCTTCCCACTTTGTTCTCTTGTTGTTGTGTGAGATACAATGAGCTGGAATGCTCAGAGGTTTTACCTGTACTGTTTTAAAGTGTGGTGTTGTGTGAGTGTGACTTCTTTTATTCATCTCTCTTAAGGATGAGCATGGTCTTCATCCTTGGCCCTACTTCTTACTCAAAAACTTACTGGACAGTTTTAATAGAAACACATTTACCTACATTTTCTACTTGCCGATCTGACAAATTGCCAGTAAAACCAGTTTCACTGTACTTAAAAGCTTAAACTAGGGTTGAAAACCAAAATATTCCGCAGAAGTACATCTTCTAGTATGATGAAACACAGTCTAGACACATATTTGTAGTATGAAACTGTTGCTCCAGATCACAGAACCAGAGGTTATTGAGATTGTTACATGATTATAGCAGTAAGAGAACAAACTCATGTGTACCATGTTGTTATAGCTCAGTTGGATACCACAGCTGATTCTGCTGACTCCTGCGTGTGATGCCTCCAGAGAGAGCGCAGCAGATGAAGAAAGTGGGTTTCTTTATGGTGCACATTTCTTTTAATGCTGGAAATATAATTCAGTCTAATTTCCTAGGAAGAGTTGCATTTGAAGCCTTGTTATCTTAATAAAGGAATTTGCGAAAGACAGCTTTGTTTAAAACTGGAATTTTACAGTCCTCTGCTTCTGGTGACTTAGTAAAATTTCAGGTTATTTTTATCTCTTCTAAAAAGGAAGGCTGCTGAAAAGGAAAAGGAGTTTGGCCTTGTTGTTGTTTTGGTTTGATGTTTTGTATTTATTACTTCAAAGACAGTTATATGCAATATTTGTGTCTAGTTCTAGTAGCAGCTTAAGATCAAAATAGCATCATAACTGTTTACTCTTGGAAGAAAATCTAGGGTTTCATTTTGTAAGTCTCACTGAGGTAAAAGTATTCGATCATATAAAGATTTCCAGTAGAACAGCATATTCCCAATTCAGTGTGTGCTCTTCAATATACATATGTAGTGTTAAGAGGAGCTTATTCCCTCAGAGAACACAGCTTTTCAGTTAAAATTCAGTCTTTATGCTCCATTAGTGTTTTTACTTGCATCTGGTGTTCTTTTTTTATCAATTTTGTGCTTTTACCTTTTACTGGACAAGCATGTCACAAGGCATGCGGAAGATCCAGGGTGGCTTGTAAGCACAGGATTAAAAAAGAACCAAAGCTTTTCTTTCCTTCCTCATGGAACTCAGTGTTGAAACTGAGGCATTTAAGTACAGTTGCTGAAAACCTTCTGTTGTGAGCAGAGGTTGAAAAGAAAACAACACCATAGCAAGTCACTTGTTCTTTTATTGCTTTTCCCTGTGCAACCTGCTTTTAGCTGTTTATTTTATGCTGATTAAACAGACTCCTTTCATTAACTTCACTTCCTCAGATATTGTTTCTTCTGCAAACAAGAGAAGTGCCAAAAATAGTCATCTTTTTGAGCTTTGTTCGACCTGAACTTTTGCTAAGCCGTTTCCATGTGCTCCGTAAATAATAACTATAATGGGATTCTATTAGTCTAATCATTCTAGCACAGAAGGAGGATATTTAACCAAGACAAAAGCATGTTTGGTAATACGTCCTAGAGAAGTATAAGCAGCTGGTTAGTCTAAGAAAGAAAAGCAAAACATACTAATATTAAAAAATAAAAGCCTAGTTGTGGCTGTCACACAGAGCTGGAATTGAGTTGTATAAGGAAATATGGAAAGTAGGCATGGATATCTAAAACACATGTATGTCACCACCGGGTCAGATTACCTCTAATCAGTGAGAAGTGGTAAATTAATAAGTTATTATATAGTCAGTCTTGTCTAGTAATACCTTGCCTTTCCCACCACTGTGGCTGGGGAGTATAATTTAGGAAGGAAAGTAGTGTTATTTAGTATCTGAATTACTTTCAGCCCTGCCAAACGCTGAGCATGCTGACCTTGATCATGTTGATTGTTTAAAGACATGCTGGTCCAGTGGTTCTCCCTTCCTGCTTGTTAAAAACATTGCCAAGGTCAAAATTAAAGAAAACAATACAGTTTGTTATTGCCCTTTTTTTCTCATTTAACTGTCTAATTTGTGTCACTGGCAGAAAAAAACAAAAAAAAAACCCAAAAAACACAACAAAAACAAACTAAAAAAAAGAAACCCAAACAAAAAAACCCCAAACAAAAACAAAAAGAAAGAAAAAAAAGGAAAAAAACCCACAATAAATTAAATCCCCCCCCCCACATTCTCAGCTCTTTTACTCCATATATTCTCACTCCTGAATACCTGACTTCACATCTTTTACAGTCAATCAAAGTGTGGAAAGTTTTATTGCACACTGACTCTTAAACACTGTTTAGATAAAAAATTAATGTTCACTTCCTGTAATGTTTCTTCTATTCTTATAGTAACTTAATTTCACACTTCGTTACTAACTATACCTATTCTAGATAATCCCATGTATTCTAATATAGATACTAAATTTTTTTAACTACTCTTCTGGATTAAAGGGTTCTATACTGTGCCATCTACAGTGTATCTGATTTATTTCAAGGTGAATGGGACTAATTTCAGGCTTTTCAGGTCTAAATTTTAAAAAACATATATTTCTGATTAAATCAAAGTTAAACTGTCCCTTATAGTAGTGCTTTTCATGTAAAAGAATTTTTGTGCATGTGTTAGGGGAGGAAACCCAAAATTAGTCTCTGTATGTCAATGTGTTCTTGAATTCTTTGGAATGCATCCAATAGAAACCCAAACATGTCCAAGAAGCATTGAACCATCATTTATTTATTGTCCTGGCTGCATACTACAGTAAACAAGAATTCCTCAAATGTTTTGTACTTCCAGAACTCTTGAGCAATAAATACTGGATTCTTAAAAATGTATGAAAGAAGCTTTCCAAGTTACAGGTGTGTGAGAGAAGCTGGCTGAAGTAAATAGATAGACTGCAGAGATTTACTTTGTATTTAGCCATCCAAGCAAGCACAGAGATATAGTTTAGGAGAAATAAGATAAGAATTTGAAAAATTAATAAAAGGCTAATTTGACTTAAATCTCCTGTCAAGGTCAGTGACAGATTTACTTTAGCTTTTACAGAAACAACCTTTAGGATAATCTGGAATTATTTAAAACTAATACCACATTTTATTATCAAGCCATCTGGGGGAGAATAAATATTATTATTATTAAGTCATTAATGAAAATGAGTAAAGCAGTTCATAAAAACTTAACTGCATATGTTTTTCTACAGCCCCTTTCTTTTTATATTTTCAATAAAGGCCTTAAAGGCAGAAGTCGTGGCTGAGGGTAAATAAAATTTGAGAAATACCTCTTATTTTCACATAACAATGTTGGTATATAATTCGTAATCACTGAATCTCCAGTAGTAAGAACTGAACTACAAGGCTTCTGCCCTCCTCTTTCACTTTCTTTCCACTCTCTCTTGTCATCCTCATCACAGCTTTTCTCTGCCTGCCTCTGGCTTCTTGGAAAAGCTCAAGGGTGGTGGCTGTGGATCAAAGCTTTTCATTGCTGAAGTGTCACTCGCTGGCATTATCAAAAGTCATAAAAATCTCTGAGTAGAGTGGGCTGCCAGCAGGAGCAGGAGTAATAGGAGGGCAATCCTGTGAAGGCCAGGGTGCTTTGGGAATGGAGCAGGGAGTGGTGCCACTCAGGTGTGGGGAAGTGGCAGAGCTCAGCAGAGGGAGGACATTTGTGGGTCCCTTGCTTGGATTATTTTAACCCATCCGTTCACACTAACTACTGAGTTGCTGAGGAAGCAGGGTAAATCACTTTTGTTCCTCCTCTGCAAGGTGAGGAATGACAGCGTTTCTGTGATGAGTGAATGTATCTCAGATACAAAACACTGAACGAGGCAAGCAGCATTATTTTGTCAGGTGTTTTAAGATGGAAAGAAGAAAATTCTGGACCAGACCTGAGGAAGGTTAACCACAAAGACCAAAACTAGAGGGAGCCTGGCTCATTCACCTCACTCTTAACCCTGTGATACTGAAAAACTCTTCCTTAGTTCTGTGTAAAATATCGACCTATTCTTGAAGGAGTAGGCTTGATGCTTGGAATCAAATTCATTAAGAGCATTGCTGATATTCTGGACCAAGGTAAGCATGCATTGCTGACACTTTCAACAAAACCTGGATGGGACATGTAGTTTGTTTCAAATTTTGGTATTTTAATGCAACCTTAGAGAACACTGAAAAAATGAAAAGAAATCTTTAGTTCTGTGATTTTGTCTTTTTCTGTAAATTCTGAAGGTCTCTAATTTCCTCAGTCTAAAGAAAATGTATTATTTCCATTTGAATTACCATATTTTTCTAGCACCGTACAAAAGTATATAAACAGACATGCTCTTATTCTAAAAAGCTCTGAACAGACTGTTGAAGGTTTCCCTCCCATTTTACTTGTCTGATTTATAGCTGGAGTTGGCAGCAACGTCTATAGCTAAAGTTTCTTAACACTTTCTGTTACCACGTCTGTTTTCAATTGCTTATAATTTTGCCAACTTCAGCTGCTTCCCAGTGTTTTAAGACCTTTTGGCTTGGCCAGTGGTTTTGAGCTTTTATGATACTGGTGAGTTACTTCAGAAGTTTTATGGACCTCATCCTGAGCTGATCTAAATTTGTGTAACTTGAACACTGGGTTTAGCTATACTTTCCTGGATATAATGCTGCAGAAAGAAGCCCAGCTGGTTTTATTTATTTTTCAGAGAGTTGTGATGTGAATGAGAATGAGACAGACAGTAAGGAAAATTGGGAGGAAGTTGGGCTGGAAACTCTACAGTCATGACATGTAGTAACTTCTTTCTATTATTCTGCCTTTTCATGTTGCACAAGCATGTGGATTCCATTTGACTGCAGCCAGCTCTGCCCTTCATCAAGCTCAAATTTCTTGCTATTGCAAAAGCAAGCCTGAGGGGGTTATCCTAAAGGAGGAACCCTTCAATAAGTAACCTAGTGCATTTTTCACTAAATTCCTACGTGGAAGAGGTGGTAGAAAAAGTTGCCTCATTTATTAAACAGTCCCGTATTTGTGCTCCCCAAAACGGAGCCGATGTGTTTGCTGTAGGAGAGGATTCCCTGGGATGACTGGATTCCTGCAGATTATGTGCCATGTCCCCATGTCTGTAGTAGGAGGTTCCCCTTCAGCGTGGGTGCCAGAGCATGGCAGCACTTAGTGACAAATACTACAGGGGGAACAAGTCCAACCCAACAGAGTGTGTTGTCCACTTCCAGGGGCTGCAGTAAGAGTGCACACATGAAGGGGTTCACGTGTTTAGTGCATTAATGGTTAATGTGGATTTTTTCTTAATTTTGTGAATGGAGAATGCCAATTTAATCAGGAGAATTTTGAGTACTGTCGTGATATTTTAGCTTAACAAACTCTACTTAATCCATTCATCTTGCTTGTCATTTCAGCTTTTGGACTTCCTCCTCTTTTCTTAACATCTCTTTATCCCTTAGTGATCTTAAAACAGTAGTCTGTTATTCTGAGTCTGTGCTTCCTCTACTGCAGGCATATATGGGTTAAAGCAGAGAAAGTCTCACTGTAGTATACTGTATTTATTTAATTTCCAGCACTTCACTGAAGGTGTCAGTATTTTCAAAGAGACTCCAGTGTTGCTCCAGTGTCAGTCTTAGGTAGTCAGTGCTATGGTTAAAATACAGATGCAACAAGTTGAAGAAGATAATTAAATCCTTCATTAAGGTTTAGTTAACTTCTCTGAGCTCCTCATGTTTAGGGCACAGGTAGCTAGTGATGTGGTAATGAAACCAGATTGTTGCATTTTTTGCCTTTCAAGAGGGCTGTGGGTAGGGGCTTGGACAGGGACTGAACCATCAGCTTTTTTTTTTCCTGTCAGAAGAATCTGGTTCAGTTCGACCACATTAGAGACATTAAGTTCTTTAGGACTAAGTAACTTACTAAAAAATTTATCCAAAGGAAGAGAAAGATGCTCACAAAAACATTATTGGGAGCCTGAGTCCACCATCAAATGTGGTTCTCATCCAGAATTTCTGCCCATGAAACTACTTTGTGAGAGGTATTGATGGCTAGTGAGTTTGTTTAGAGCAACAAATCAATATTTTGATATTATCAGTGCATTCAGTTGTTCCCACTCTGCTCCCCAGGAGAGCCGGTACCAGAGCGATCTTTATAAGTGATGAAACTTTGTAGAGGGAAAATCATCAAATTACCTGGGAGAGTATCAGAGATGCCTCTCAGTAGGCTCACTTTTCATTGATTTATAAAAAATATAATTCCTAGATCTCAGACCTCCTGAATGTCTTTGATTTTAGCTGGATTCTTGAATAGACCATGTCTTCAGCTTGGTGTTTCAAAGACTGTTGTAATTTTTCCAAACACACTACTTTTCTTGCTCTTCACCATCAAGGATTATGTTTCTTTTCCTTGTCCTCAGATAAATTTCAGGTGTACTCATTAACTGAATGCATCTTTCAGTAATATTATCGATGACTCTTGCTGTAGGTGGATACAGAACTTCACACTGTTGGGTTCAGACAAGCTGAACTTGTAGAATGCAAGATTTATCATCACTTGATTTCAAGATATTGAGGCCTAATTTCAGGATCAATTTCGAAATTTTGGATAGTTTAAATTAGTTTTCTTTTTCTGAAAGTTAGTTTAAAAGGGGCTTCAGAGCACAGTACCTTTTCCTGGCACATAGCTTTTCTGTCTGTGACCTATTTCCTCCAACTCTGAAGGACTCCAGCACAGCTGGCAACCCCCTTTTGGGAGAGCAATCTGTAAGACTCATTCTTCTGAGGGTCATGATGAGTGTGGACTCCAGCTGAGCAACCTGATCTAGCTGAAGATGTCCCTGCTCACTGCAGGGGGTTGGAACCAGATGACTTTTAAAGCTCTCTTTCAGCCCAAATGATTCTGTGAGTCTGTGACTGCACCCAGCAATGTTCTCTAGAGAGCCTCCCTTTACCAGTGTATTCCATTTGTTGGTTCTCAGCTTTTGAAATTAGGTGAATTAGGATGTAACTGGAAAACAAGGGTGTAGCTGAAGAAGCTTGATGCTTGGTTGACCCCTTGGTAAACCAAAGCACTTCAGAGGGGAACAGAAGATAAGAACTGGTTGAGGGAACTAGTGATGAGGCATATCAGCTTGCTGAGAAGTCAGATCAGTACCACAGTCTTTGTGAGAGAGGCACCAGCACATGTCTGGGAGTAAAAGAGGGATAATCAGGAGACAGTGAGGGAGTAGGTGAACTCCCACTTAACAGTAGCCTTTTAGGTCAGCTGAGCTGTCTTGCCTGCCACGGCTCTGCATTTTACAGCCTTTTTATGCCAACGCAGACATGCACTGTGGAGAGTGCAACCCACTGGCCCATCTTGTTCTTGAGAAAAGTCTCACGGAAGAAATAGAATTTGAACTAGAAAGCAAAATGACTCTTAACAGACCGTGAAGTGCTGACAGGCTGCTTTTAAAACAAACAAAAGTCCAAACCACCCAAAACTCACACTTGATTCTGTATGTTTTTGGATTTAAACTCCTCCGACATGTGTAGATGTGGTACAAAATATTACACTTTGAGAATGTTTCAGGTCATCAGTCTGTTACTTGCAGGATTAAAAATCTATCCTAAAAGACATTATGATCTGTCTGGAAGGCTGGTGAAAATGTATCCTTCTCATAGAGGTTAATCTCTACATCTGCCCCCCTAGAATGCTTTCATGTGATCTGCCCCTGTTGTTTTTTAAGCCTATGTGACTGATGTTAGATAAAGATTATATAGATCAAATGGGAAAGAAGTATGATTATTTTACATACAATATAAAATTCAAAAAGCATGCTTTCATCTACCCACTCCTTTAAAAAAAAAAGGGAAGGGAGGGAAGAAAAGTGTCAGACCTTACTCAGAGGATAATGATCTTCTCCTGTGCAGTGAGTTATAGAAGAAACACTGAACTCATCAATATGAGAATATCCCCCCAAGTTATAATGTGGAAAAAGTAGAGGGTTGAAACTAAGAACAAAGGCTTGTCAGACTAAAATGGATACAGCTGTGTGTACAATTTTAATGCTGTTCATAAGGAATTACGCTAAGACTTCTACAAAACGAATCGTGTGATCACCAAAGTGGACATTTCTGGAATTTAGACATACAACAATTGCAGGGGTGGGGGTAGGGGTTTTTCTCAGCAAATTTGAACGCCTCGTCCTTGTTTAAGTATGTTATACTACTGCTACTTGCAGTTTGAACACTGACACTCAGCTGGCCAAGGTTTTCTGTGAGCCTCATGTCTGAGACTGCAGCAGCTGTTGGGATGCTGGAAGGTGCACAGGCACTGCGAGCAGCCCTGCCCTAAAACCTCAGAGAAACATAGTAGCTATTATTTGATGCAGTCAAGGCTTTTTTTTTTTTTTTTTCCCATGTTTTGATAATATTAAGTGATTTCCTGATTTACTTCTTATGGTAAGACTACTTAGTAATTCAAGACATGCAAAGCAGAGGAGGGATTCTGCTTGAGAAAATCACTTGCAAATTCCTGCTAATTTTGCACGCAATTTACGTGGTGTTGGCCTTTCTCAGTGCTAGTCAATATGATTGATGGATTTCTTTCAGGGCAGTCGATTTAGTTTATTGAGGACTTTTAAACAGTGACCGATATCTCTGTAAGTCAAAGAAAGAATAGTTTAAAGGACTGCCAGAAGTAGTACTGAATATAAAATAACATTCTTTTGAGATTGAAGTTGTACTAAAAAGTTTCATTAAAGCAGTAAATCATTGCACCTTTATGAGAAAGAATGTATAGCCAGAAAGTTTTAAGTCTTATTTAAAATGTATTAGTTTAGTTTTTTTGGTTTGCTTTTTTGATATCTGTTAAGACAAAAGTAGCTTTGGGTTTTTTTTGTATTTCTAATCAGTTAACATGTTGGAGCAGAATTAAAAATAAAGTTAAAATGTTACTACTGAAAATGGAGTGGTATATTTACCTCTCAGAAAGCAAAAGGTATAATTCTTGACAATTTCTCTAAAAGCATTTACTTTTTACCAGATTGAAGGTATTTCTTAGAATGAAAGTAATAGGAACCCCCAAATTTCTATGGCTGTGGGGATGTTGATTTCTAACCCTTGCACAGCTTCCTGAAGGTGTCTTAGTGGTGTGAATTCCACTGGCAGTCATAGAGTAGTCAAGGCAGGAAGGCATCTTTGGAGATTATACCTGGTCCAGCCTCCTGCTGAGAGCAGGGTCAGCCAGAGCAGGTTGTTCAGGGCCATTTCCCATCAGGTTTTGATTACGTCTGGGGATGAAGGGGACTTCTTCGGGATTTTGTAATTACTTACTTAAAATAAACTCCATTCTTGCTACTGGTTGTTGTAAATATTATTGTGAATTTAGGTCTCCCCAGCTATTGTAGATTGAATTCAGATGACAACCTTGACCAGTTCTGTCTTGGAGCTACACACAGTTTCACAAGATATGTGTCCCTTTGTAACTTTTCAGAATTTTACCAGGTATTTTTTGTGGTGATATGATGTCTAAAGCAGCTGGGATCTCTTTAAAGGCAGAATCGACCACTAGAGGAAATGGTCCAATTCATCTTTCTTTCCATTTTGGTCTGCACACTTGGTTCTTTCCCAGTACCACACTTAGCTCTACTGCATGGGCACATCTTCCGCCATATACAAAATCTTGTCCAACAAAAAGAAACTTCTGGATTTCTGGTTTTGAATTGTGGGGTTTTATGTGTTTATGTTAGTTTTGTGTTGTTTAAAGGACTGAGATTTAGACCTCGGTGGAAGCTGTTGAAATATTGAAGAGAAGCAGACAAATGTTTTTTGGTGGGGTGAAGAGTGTCAAGAAATTTACCCTAAATACAAAGGCTAGATAGTAGGCCTTTCATATTATATTTTTGTCCTTTTTATTTGTCAGTCTTGATGTCTTTACAGTAATTGCTCCATTACCTGGCTGTGCCAGGTACGGGGCAGCCCCAGGTGCCCCTCACAGAAACAGCCTGGAAGCCTCTCCCATGTCAGCATCTGGGTATCTGCACTGGGCACGAAATGTCCATAGTTCCACTAAAAATTTAAAATCATAAAAGATTGTATGAAAAAAAAAAAAAAATCTTTACTTTCCTCCAGATTATGGAGGGATGAAAATGTGAAGGTCTACTCCCATTTCTGTGAAGATGCAATGTACATCACAAAGCAGACAGATATGTTTATGCCCTTTACGAAATTTCCTCACCTTAACTAATTAAGTGCACCAATCATTTTTCTTTCTGTTTATATCTAAAGATACCTAGGATGTATGCAGCAAATCAAAATCTTTTCCTTTCTTTTATTTCCTTAATAAGAAACAAAGAGGTTTTTGCTTTGGTCAAAATGTGCCACACCATTCCCCGTGGATTTTCATGGCTTATGCTTTGTGACTCTTGGGATGGGGACAATGATGGACTTTGTGGACATTCTGGAGCAGGAATTTTAATCATTGACCGTAGGACAGGTAAAAAACTTACAGGAATATTCATAAGGTATTTCATATGCACAGAGGATTTGCAAGTAATAAATGTCACCTTTTGTCTCATTTGCACCTAGTTGAAATAAATGTGCAAATCTGATTGTAAAGAGAATATGTGTCAATTAAGTTGGCATTTGTACCTGTTAACAATAAGTTCAAGCACAGGAAAATGAAGCTATTGGATAGCTAGGAAGCAGAAAAATGTTATTACTCCCTTTTCTACATATTTGGCAGAATACATGGCTCATTTGTCAGAGTTCCTGCTTGTCCTTCGTTGTGTGATGTTGCATTGCTAAAGCAGTGGATCAGTGACCTGTGCAAATCAATGGGCTGCCTTTCCAATATTTGACAGTGGGGTATGGATGGGTTGCATGCCATTAGTGGGTTTTCTCTCTGCTACTAATGAATATTCTTGACCACAAGACACCAACGGAGAACAGGAGGCAGCCTAGGGCTGCTTTTCTGTCTTACACTCTCTGTGTCTGTCTTGACTCCATCAGGCTTGTAAGTTAACAGGAGTGGCAGTGCAGGCTGGTAATTTCTGATCTCTGACATCGGGAGGTCTTGTGCTTAAGCATATGTGAATAAAGAGGGGTGGAGGAGGAAAAATATGGGCATTGGAGAAAAAGGCTTTGTTTTTGGAGGTGTACCTTCTTTTGCCTCCTTCAAATGTACTTATATAGAAACCTGCTTTATTATACAGGAACCTTCCTGCCGTTTGTTGTCTCGTGTTTTTTACGTGTTCCTGGTATACTTCACTGGGGTCTTGATGTCTCTTTGAGTTTCCATGATAATTTAACCGTGGAAGGGCTGTTCTTCAGATCATCAATCTACTAGCTTCAAAGCATTAGAATGTGCTAAGGACTTCACTTTAAGAAATAATGTACATTTATAAATCACTTTGAATTCGGTGAGAGTTTTGGCTCCAGGGGCAAGGCTTGTTGGGGATTCTTAAGTTCTCTATTAGACTAGGTGACACAGTTGAAAACTACAGATTCCTTGGCTCTCAGGCACCAAGGTCAGAAACAGAAAACTTTAAGCTAATCACAGAAGAGAAGAGTTGCTTCAAGCTTAACTTAATTATATTAGGGAATTAAAGAGAAAACTCTTGTTGGTACTTTTTAGAGCAGAGGTGAATGTGAGCGAGTGGAGACTTGATAAGGTCATAGAAAATCTTTAATGCTTTGTAAATGATAAGTACTGAGAAGAGTGAAATGCTTTTTATGGCAAATCTCTTGCTGTCAGGAAGAATAGTTCTGAGACCAAAAGAGGTACCAAAGGCTGCCTTCCTCAGTCTCTAAAGACATACACTCCCCTTCATCCCTGCAGCTTATCTCCCTGCCCAATTTCCACTGTATTTTTATTAAAGTCGGTGCTATTTGCACTATCTTTATATATTCCTTAGTAAACTCTTAAGCCATCCTGAAAATTTGTTATGCTTTCACTTTTCACTTCTTAAAAGCAACAGGTTTTGCAACAGATTGATGCAGTTTGAACAAAGAAAAATCATTTAGGGTAAAAAGCTGGTGTCAGAAAATATTATTATTGCTGGAGTCTTCTTGTGATTGTTCTCTTATTTCTACAGTTCTATAAATACATACATTTCTACAAAGAAAAAAAATATTTCATCACTTACCATCTAAATTATACAAAGATGTGATTATAAAAAAAAAAAAATGAAAGAAGTGTAGCCTCTTCTGAATATCTAAACAAAAAAAAATACAGATGGGGTCTCCCTTTTATGTTTTAGGAGAATTAGGGAAGGGAACATCAAGCAGCCATAATTTTTTTGTTTCCTAAATTTGGTCATGTAAAGACGTTAGTTAAAGTAGTTGTTTAAACACTTTTTCATTCATGTTATATTTACAATGAGATTCATGTAGGTGGTATGAACCAGGAATTTTATATATTTAATGATAGGGGATAAGGAGACAGAACTGCAATAAAACAGGATAGTCCAAAAAGAATTAAAAGAACTGCTGGAAATTAAAAAGCAGTGGTTGGTGAATCTAATAATGTTTTTTAATTAATTTGACTAAAACGCTACAGGCAATGAATAAGAATCTGACAAAGTCTTAATGTGTGTACTATAGGGCTGCCTAGGACTTCTGACATAACTATTGAAACTCCAAGACAGAACTTTGATTGCTAAAAACTTTGTCTTCTTAATAGCACTGAACCATTTTCATAGATCTTCCAAGCTTTGTGAGTAAAGCAAATTTTTAGGATGATTTTGCTCAAGTCATAGTATCATAGAATGTTTGGGTTGGAAGGGATCTTAAAGGTCATATAGTCCAGCCCCTCCCTTCAATGAGCAGGGCCATCTTTAAGTAAACCAGGTTGCTCAAAGTCCCATCCAAACTGACTTTGAAAATTTCCAGGACTGGGATAGCTACCTGTTCCAGTGTTTCACCACTCTCCTCATGAAAAGTTAATTGCTCATATCTACTCTGAACTGACCCTCTTTTAGGTTAAAACCATTTCCATCTGACCCATCCTGTCACTACAGGCCCTATTGAAAAGTCTGGTTTCTGCGGGAAGAAGGACTTGGGCATGTTTGTGAATGAAAAGCTCAACAGCATTTTCAGCCCAAAGAGCAAAGGGCTGCAGCAGAAACAGTGTGGGAAGCAGGTCCAGGGAGGGGATTCTGCCCCACTCTGCTGAGACCCCACTTGCAGGGCTGCATCCAGCTCTGGGCTCCCAGCACAGCAAGGACAGGGAGCTGCTGGAGCCAGTGATCACAGAGTGGGAATACCTCTCCCATGGAGACAGACTGAAGTGGTAGAGGTTGTTCAGCCTGGAAAAGAAAAGCATCTGGGGCAACTTTATTGGAGCCTTCCAGTAAAGGGGGCTTACGAGAAAGCTGGAGAAGGACTTTTCACAGGGGCATGCAGAGACAGGATGAGGGGGAATGGCCCTAAGACGGAGGGCCACAGTAAGGTTTCCTTGCAGCCTTCTGTTCTCCAGGGTGAAGAGCCCAAATGGTCTCAGCCTTTCATCGCAAGAGAGGTGCTTCATCCCTCTGATTGTTTTTATTGCCTCCTCTCGTCCTGCCCCAACAGGTCTGTGTCTGTTTTGTGTAAGAACTCGAGCTGGACTTAGTGCTCCAGGTGGAACCTCACCTGGGTAGGGCAAAACCACAAAGCCCTCTAAAACTGTTCAGTAGGTTAACAAAAGTTCTACCTGTTTTGTCAAAATGAAAATCATAAAAGCTCAGTAAAGGACGTCTTCTGTTTGTAAACTTACTGCATGAAGGAACAAGAAATTGGAAAAGAAATTGACATTTTCCATACGTTTTTTTTTTCTTGTGTTCCTTAGCCATCATTTTATAAGCTACTATCTAAAATTGTCAAAGCATATGTGCTTCCTTGTGCATACTGTAAGTTCAAGAGTAGTTTGTCAAATGCATTGCGTGCCACTAACCCAAAGAAAACATGTTTCTGCTTTTAAGTACATACCAGTTAAAGATATAATTAGAAATGTGTGTGTATCTATAGGAAAAAAGTATATTAAAAAAAAAAATCCTCTAATTTACTTTTGTAGAGAGGAAAAGGCTTGTTTCTTGTTCTGACTTGCAAGCTCTAGACTGTACAGATGTCAGCCTAGATTATGTTTGGTGGAGTCCAAAAGTGACAGAAACTATTTATAGAACAGAATTATTTGGGTATTTCACACCTTGCCTAATCAAGGATTTTAAAATATTTTCTTTCTCGGTTCATTTTTCTACCCTTATTTTCAAGGAGACAAAAACATTTGGAACCTCTGTAAGAACCAGAAGTACTTCTATATTATTAGAGTTGCTTCATCTTTGCAGCAATATTCAGTTACATAAATATTTATCTCATATCAGCAGAGTGGATGGGAGAGACTGAGGGCAACGTGAAATGCAGTCCTGATTCATCGCCAGGCAATTTAATATGCGATTTGTTTGACTGTCTCCAAAAAACTGGTAGTAGTATATTATTTTACACTGATAAAAAAAATGAGCAGTGTGGCTCAAAATAGGTGGCCGTTTAATTAAATGCTACGCTTGTTCATCCTGCAGGTCAGGCAGCTGATTGTGCCAGGATTTGCTTTGAAATCATGCATGCCTCAACTTGGACATTTTGCTTCCCTAGAGAACTCCTCAGGTCTTAGTGTACATCACACTTCCTGTGGATGCTTGGCTAATGCTGGCTAATCCTGTTAGCTTGTACAATAGATACAGTGAGATCTGGAGAGCAGGATCCGTATTCAGAAATTGGGGTCTGTGTTCAGTAGTTCTACGCACCAGCAAATTTAAATCTTTGTGGCTCCTTGAAAAAGATAGTAAAACACGGTTAAAATTAATGTCATGTGCTTTGATAATTCATATTCCACAGGGCAGAGGAATAACTGCAGCTAGGATTAAAGTTTTTTAAGGTACTTGTAATACACTTTAGCTGTAGAGTGAAAATGTGCTTAAATGAGTTCTGTGCTTTTCAGCTTCTCATGTTCCTGTATGCATAGGAATCTATTTCTTTAATGCAATTTTCCTTTCAGATTTGATATTTTCATACATCAGAACAGTAATTGCAAAGGCTTAGTTTGAATTTTTAATTTGTTTGAGAAGCTTTCAGAAAATACCCAGACAATGCAAAAGCGATCCAAAAGTTAATGATATCTCAGAAAGTTTCAAATGGAATTTTAATATATAAATATTCTGTTGCAAATGTATTAAATTCCTGATTACTTGTACTCCAGCATATTGCACTGCAAGCATATATGTTATTAATGACTGTGGGTCTTTTCTTTTCCTGAAGAACTTTGAGATTAATTTTTTTTTATATCTATATATAGGTGTTTCCTGTGATGATTGCACAGAATGAGGATTTACAGCTTTGTAAATACTTGTAAGTGAAGTCAAGGTTCCCTCTGCTGTGACCAAGCCAGTTGGTAAATGTGAACCACTGAGCCTCCAAAACAGTGGCAAAGGGACTCTTTAACAACAAAACTCTGCAGTAGGTGAAGAACATACAGGGCAAAGTACATCCTTGTCTCCATCCCAACTGATGCAAAGATTTTTCCTCTCTTCCTTCAAAGCAAAAAAAAGAGGTTTTTTAATTTTCTGTTAGCATTCCTTCTGGAAAATGAGATCTTTCCTTCTTTACAGGATCATCATCTCTCCAGTGTGAAAATGGTGATTGTAAACAAAAATCCAGCAGGATCAGGAGATCTGCTATTATGGCAACAAGTAATATAGTAAAATATATTAGTATAACTTATAGGAGAATAGAAGAGTTTCTTCCCCTTAAAACCTCCAGTGATTTTAAATGAAATTAATGTCATTTAAATTGAATTAACTTTGTTCTTTAATCTGGCAGGAGGAAGGACTAGGTCACATTGTTAAAGCAATGGTTTTTATATAGTGCAAAGGCTTAAAAATAATAAATATAGATGCAGAAATATGTGTTCCATAAGCATTACATAGGTTTTATTTTACCATGTCTCTAAAAGTGAAAACTATTTCCTCTCCCTTTGTAATACTTTTCAACCCCTGCATTCAACAAGGACGGAAAGAGGGTTGGGTTTCCAAGGATGTTCTTTAGAAAGTCGTTTATTCCTGGTATCCTGTCTCACCAATTATTAGCACAATGCCACAGATATCTCCAAGGCTTTGTAAGCCCTTTGGTGCAGGATGTATAACAGTTTAATAACCATTTCTATACAAAGCCTTCATGTTATAAAGACATACAAAATTGGAAGGAATGGAAAAGGAAGCAGCTTAAGAAGAAGTTCAAATATTCCATTAGTAAATCACTGGTGTTTACAAAAAATGGTATTTGTTGAAGGTCTTTCAGGGTAATATTTTAATCGCAAAGTTTGTTTAATCCAAAGCTAGCTTGGTTCTCAGTGAGAACTTTTGTTACTCTTTTATGTCTTCAAGAACAAATGTGAAATTTACAGATTCACATTTTTTCATGACCAGATCAATTTGTATAAGACTACACAGTGGTAACAGGGGTTCCCATTTCATTTAAGAAGCCCATGATGATCAGTGAGTGTTTACTTGGGGTGACTCTCAGAAAACACCCCTTACCCAACTTTTCTTATACTTGATATTCACTGACATACCACTTTCCAGGGCCTCTCCAGCCTCTGACCCATTCTTCACAGCTTCTGTAAAGGGAGGTGAATTCAGTCAAAAGTCCATTGTCTTTGTACAGTTTCTGGCCTTTAGCAATTCTCCTCTCTATTTTTTTGTTCCACCTGTCTTGTTAGTCTGGAGATTGTTTGCAGGTACCTTGAAATATATTAATATTTCTGAGATCATCTGAGGTAAGTGGTGCTTATGTATTCCTCAGGAAAGACTGATGTATCTTTCATGACAAAACAGAACGGTGTCCTTGCCCCAATAATGCTTGTTCTTTTTACTCAATATTTTCAGATTGCTGAAAAGATAGAAAGATGAATTATTCATTAAAAACTGATCTGCTCATTCAGATCTCAAGGTTTTGCAGACTATCCTGCTACAGCATATCCTGGGAATACAAACTTCCCTCTGTTGGCTCACTCATTTATTGTTGATTCAATGAATTCCAGCTGCCTGTCTGCAAGCTGCATCCTTTTCTGACCTGTGTGCTTCTAGCCATTGGGTAAGAATAATTGTAAGTCTGAACCATGAATAAGATGTTCTTGATAGCTGCAGTGGTGGCTGATACTGTAGTGGGGCTTTTTGTTGTCTAAAAAAGTGTATCCTATGTGTAATGAAGGAACCTGAGAGGAATTCTAGTCACCAACTGAAGAAATTATTTGAAAGTATTTTGAAAGTTGTGTGGAATACACTGCTGCCTAGAATGAAAATAATTATATGCTGAAAGAGTTAGCTTTACAGGGCTACTTTCCTAGATTGGGACCTTTATTTAGTCTACATTTTGAAATTCTTTCTTATTTCTCTTGTGAATACTTTGCTGTCTTAGTTGTTATGAATAGAGGTCTTTGTTTTCTGTATCTGGAATTTAGTCTAAATAATGACCTCCAATGAAGTACTTCTGTGAGGTCACAAATGCCTCTCAGAGCCAAGCTAAAGTAAACATCCTAAATAATGGTATTTTATTTTTTATGAACCTAATATATCACTGACAGATACTGAAAGCTCTCTAGTAAGGGAATGGTAACTCACCACCTCAGTTTCATTGACCTGCAGGCTCCTTTTTGGTCTGAAGGGTTTGTTTAACTGCAAAGGACGGAAGTCTTGAGTACTCACGTACAGCACATGTGGCTAATTTAAATCCAGCAACTTTGGGTCAGGAGAAGATGGTTAAAACAGGCTGATTCTGTACCAGTGAGAGTCCTTCAGCCACGCAATATAGAGATGTTTCATTTTCAAGCCCTTGCTTCTGATCCAGAGGATCGTTGTCCTAGGTAGTCACACATGGAGATGCCTGAACCAGAGAAGCTGCTTTTTCCTTTAAGGAAAAAAGATAGCCCGAAATCCTGAGGAGTGTGTTATCTGATCCCACCATTAGGGAAGACTGCAGCTGCTCGTATTTCTTCTCCACAGCACGTGTCACTGTGGCAAATGGAAAATATTTTCATCCTCTAGGATTACAGAGCTGCTGAAAAGCCATAAACAAAACATAACTAGAATTGTGCATAAAAGTGACAGTTAATGTGACCTCTCAGAAGGTAAGAGTAGAGAGGAAAAAAAAAATACAGGAGACAATTCATACTTTGATTTGCAACAATAAAGTTAAGAGAGAGTTTCAGGGAAATACTAAAACAGAAACCTGAGGAAAGCGTTTCTTATAAAGAGATTCATGTATGTACTTATATATGTATTTAAAAGTAAAGCCCCAGTGAGTAAAATGAGGATCCATTTGAAGTCATCCATTTCAGAGAAGTCACACTCATGTTAATTTGCTTTAACAGTTTCTGTTCCCAGGGTATCTGACAGACTTTCAGACCTTATCGATAATGAAGGAGAATGTGTCAATATTCCCGCTTTAAGACCTGGTTCAGAAGCAAAGTGATTTTTTTCAAGGTCAGACAGAAAGTCTGTGTCTTAATTCTGAATTTCATCAGTCTAAAGCCCTAATCCTGGCAGTTTTACTCTTTTCTGTCAAGCAGAAGGTGGCATAGGGTTTTTCTCAGTTGTCACTCATCCTTTCTGCATTCAAGTTTTCTTCATTTTCAGAGTCTTTGAACAGAGAAAAACAGAGGCATTTAATAAAAGGGGAGTGAGAAGGGGGATTTTAGAAACCTGCTTTTGGTCTTGGCATCTGCAGCTACTCAGCTCCAGTGAGGTGCTGCCTTCCAGCTCTTCCCAAGGCAGAAGGAGCTGTACCAAGTTTCCCAGTTGTGCTACCATACATGAAAGTATATGTGAGGTTTCTTACAAGTACAAATTATCCAAACCCCCAAGTGGCAAGATTCTATGGGTTTTTTTACAGCAGTGATAAGGCTGTTCACTATAAGTAGTCTCAAAATAGAAAGATCTTTATAGAAGTTGTTACCTGTTGGCTAAATACAGTCTGCTAATTTACCTCTGTTGCTTTTTCAAGTATTCAGACTTCAGACTGGTGCCTAGAAATAATTCCAGACATCTAGGCACTGAAACAAGAACAATATTTCAGCGTTTAAAAACAAAATTCTGAAGATATAAACTATCTACTGACATTGTTACTACTTCAAAAATAGTCTGATGAATGTGATTTGTTAACCAGGTGGGACTTGAGTGTTCACCTCCTTGTTGAGAGTACACAACAAATATAATTACAGGGGAAAAAGTATTTAAAATGCTCTTTTCCTGTTTGGGTGACAGGAAGAGTGGCAGCCAACAGAACATTTCACATCATGGACATCAAAAACATATGACATATTTCTAGCATTAAATCCATCTGTTGCAGCAGATCACATTCTCAAAAATGTACTGTTGAATTAATACCTATGATTTAGTAAGTGTGTTTTGGTGAGAAAAAGTTTTGAAATTGATTTTCACCTTTTATCTTTTTTAATTCCACCACTTAGAAAGCAGTGTCATATGAGTACAAAATACCTGGACATCCTTTATGAACAGTATTCTTTTGTTTGGAATAAACTCCTGGGAACATACTGCAAGGTGAACGGTGATTTTACAATGTTAATTCTGGGCATTAGAGGAGGGTAAATGTGCAGAAACAGGACAAAAAGGGACATTTGTATCCTAGAGTCTGAATGAAACGAGGGAACAGTTTTGTGTTTACAGTTGGTCCTTGGTTAAGATTCTATTTATTGGGTTGGCTATCACATAATGTGGAATTTCACTTTCGTTCAACTTCACTTTCACTTTCATTCATTTTTCATGACCAGAAAGGTCATGATCTTTATTTACATGCTGGCACTGAAGTGCCATTGGCACATTGGCCTAAAGAGTGAGTGCCAAGACTCGGCACTGTCAGGCCCAGCAACATTTCCAGGGCCTGTGATGCGTTTGGGGGTGGTTGGAAGTGCTAGAGTCCACTTTTGACCCACAATCCCAGAACTCCACTGCAGATGAGGATTGCATTGCAGATATGAACTCCACCTTATCCTGCTCCTTTCTCCTCCATACTTCCCTTACCTTGATGTAGATTTACTCTACATGATGACTGTAGTACATAGCCAGAAAATTCCCACTTACCATTCCCAGATGATCTCTGTTGCATAGCCAGAAGGAGGGAAAACTAAATGTGTAACTTAAGCAATTGACCTGTTTCAAGGGTGTTTTGCTTTTCCAGTTGAGAGCACAAATTCAGCTCTTTATGAGAGGAGCCATAGGGATGCAGCTCAGCAAGGAGACAGCTGAAGTGCAGGTCCAAAGTGGCCTCACGCTGTCTGATGGAAACAACTGGTGGTGTCTCAAGGCAGTTTGATGATGTCATTCCCCAGGGGAAAAATCCCAGACTTTAGAGTGGTTGATCCCTCTGGAACAGCTAAGGACAAACCTTCATGTCTGTTGTGGCTGCTGGATGTTCTTATGGCTTCAAAGGCCATGAGATGACCAGGAAGGTGGATATGGGCTACTATACAGTGTGTGGGTCAAAAAAAAATCAACAAAATCTGCATTTCTAATATCCTTTTGTCTTGCATACTCACGTCTTGCAGTTTGAATGTTTCTATGGTACTCTCTAAGAGGAGTGACAACTGTCATTTTGAAGTGCAGGAACATTCATGATTTTTGCAGTGAAATGCTACGTGAACTGTTGGCCGTCATGAATTTCTCATTTAGAAGTTAAAATGGAGCTAACATCCATTTTAAAAATGGAACAAATGGCTTGTGGGAGCAGGTGGTTCTTCACAGGAATTACTCCAGCAGGTCTGAGTTTATGAAGGAAGAATATCTTGTGCTCCATTTTAGTTATGCCTATACAGTTTCACTACAGATGGCAGTAGCAGTTTCCTCAGCAGGGCCTTCTAAAGACTTCACTGATTGACCATAAAACAATTGTTTTATGTCTTCCCCAAGGCACAAAAATCAGAACTGTGCCTGAGGAATTCTGGAATTCCTTTATAGTCACAGTAACACTGGGGCTGCACCGTAACATGTGTAAAATACTGTTTTCCTGTAACTCAAGCTTAATTGGAAATTATCATCTAACAATATAGAGTGTGCGTGTGTATATATATATA
>WEKY01021852.1:527-41816 GCA_013390045.1 Picathartes gymnocephalus
CACCCTCACCTGCGTGAATCACACTTTTAAAAACTAGCAATTCACAAAGTATCCATTTCTGTTCAGAAACAGCACGATATTTATTTAACATCTTTATATATTTTTATATATATATATATATAATTTTTTTCTGCATTGCAGATTGTGTCGAGTTTTATACATCTCTATTTACAATGATTTAAAATAATTATATTTTTTCTCTGGCAGGTATTTACAAAGTCAATAGTAACTACATTTCACATTTCAACAAGTCAACAGCATGAACCAGCTCAGTAAGACAGTTAAGATAATGGCTTACATGCACCAATAACATGATCTTCAATACGTGCCTTCTTCAGGACTAAGAATGAAGACTTTCCCTGGTCCCCAGGTGAAAGGACATCATACAGCAGAGGTCACGGTTATTAAAAACCTGTTTTATTTAGTCCTTCACCAGTACCGAATCTCGAACGTCTGGGGTTCATACCAGCAAGCAGGGCTATGCTGGTGAAGAGGGGCTCACACCACCAATCCATGTCCTTTTGCCTAGCCTGTGTGCCCACAAGAAGTGGGCTACATGATGCTTATGCTCCTTCTATGAGATTACGTAATGCTGAAGTAGTAAAAATCCTCAGAAACCTTATAAGTTCAGAGAAACAAACCTGGTATGACGAAAAAGGTAAGAAAATAATCTTTTAACTCTTGCAGGATGTTTCTTTTTGCTAGTAAAACAGAGAGCAAGTCCTGTATTCTTACAAGGACGAAAACAGATCAAAAAACTCATTGTCAAGTACAGGAATTACAAATTTTAAAAATGCAGCATGGGGTATATATCAATTTAGTTGTTGGGGTCTTTTAATAGCAAATAAAAGCTACCATAGTAAATCTAAAATGTATTAAGAGTAGCTGATTATTAAAAAATCTTTATTAGCTTTTTCCTGGAATCTTCAATATGAAAAAAGTGTTAAATGACTCTGTTTTATTTGATCATATGGTATTTATCCATAAGTAACCAGCTAGTAATATCCACCCCTAAAGTATGCACTCTGTGCAAGAAAACAGAAATCTTGTTTCAAAGTAATCATTGAACACTGACACACACACACACACCACACCACACATCCCAGTACTAGGAATCTATTTAATACTTTGACATGTTGATTTATCCTGAGTGATTGTTAACTCACATCTACTGTATACTTGAAGCCACAAAGTTTTTACTACTTGCATTTTTCATAAACTAATAACATGAAATTCTAGCACAACAACAGTAACTGTCGGAACAGAAAGAACAGTGTCAATAGCCAGTATTTCTGTAACTCCCAAGGACTTGTTTTAGAACTAAAGGCAAAAGGTTGCTCTACTTTTTCTGTTTTGTGATCAGTTCTGGGGAGGATGAAGACTCAAACACATAGGATTCACTACTGATTTTTAAGGAAGTTTCCATGACAAAGCACCATAGAGACACTTTACCAGCAGATACTTCTGAACAGAAATCTCCCCTGACCATTTTATCCTCTAAAATCAAAACCTGTGAGAATTCTAAACCACATTTTAAAGCAATTTACATTTTGACTCCTGAAAAGATTATTAATGACTCATTAAAAAGTTGTATCTGAATGCAAAGATAGTCTTCTCTAAAATTGCTTAAATCTTACAGACTTTAAAACACTGGGAGCTCACAACCAAGTAGCTGGTCAATAAAACTCGATCTCATCACTCTGCTCATCATGCAGAAGCTAAAATGTAGGGCAATGTTTTACTGTACAGATACAAAGCTTTAATATACATCTGTTCCCATCAACAGCTCCTCACAGGAATACCTCAGTAATCCTTTATGATAGTAGGGATAATTTATGGAGCCATTTTAAATTCACTTGGTCCCTCAGATACTACCTCTGGTAAAATAAGATGAACAGTTAAAAAAAAAAAAATCAGGGAGAGGTATAACATAGAGAAAAATAAGTAAAAGGATGGAAGCAAAAATCATATTTTTTTTTTCATTAAATCTCAAATACGGATGATTAACATGGGGCTGATTTTTATTAAATCCTTTTCTTGGAGCTGTAAGGTACCCTTAAGACTTGCAAAGCTTACTTCTAAACTTTTCATGTCCCAGGCCTTGACACTTGACAAACTTACTAGGCAAGTTTATCTAAAATGGTTGGCTGTTGTTTTAAAATCTTGTTCCAAGATTATTTTAAATAAAATTTCATAATGACCCTGTGGAAAACCTCATAAGTATCAGTCTTGCAAAATCTACTTACAGTTTTCAGAAACAAACCAAGTTGCTCACAGCTCACCATCATCTTCCACCACTGTGGAAGAGTTAGGCAAGTATTTTGTCTCTTCAGCTGATCACAACAGAAATTTCGACAGACTGATACATATATTTGCTAACAGGACACCCATGTCATGATTTAGTACCCTGAATGACCTACAGCAAAGCTTTCAACAGCAAAGTTTATCCAAGTGCCAGTGAGGATAAAACAAAAATAATCAACAGAGATTAAGGCCCATATGCTAGAAACAAATCGTATTTAAAATACTGAAGAAAACATAAAATATTGAAAAATTATATAAATCAAGCATGCGATGCAAGTACAGAGGATCTAGCTTGTTTGCTTAGCATACTTGAAAACGAGTGATGTTTTGCAACTTTAGTCCTGCAATTATCCTAAACAAGAAACTGAAATAAAAGGGGCACATTTACTCTTCTGATGAAAACTATTCCTATGATATAAATGCTTACTACAAATGACACCTAGCTAATGGCTTTAATGTCGTATTAAACATGCCAAGGTAGCATTATCTTTGGCAATGAGAGAATTTAAGGATAAGATTATAAGATTACTACTAACATCAAAGTACTTTTGTGTGCAGTACATGTATTTCATTCAAACACATTCCATTATATCTTCCACGCCTCCTCTAGGATTATGAGCACAATACCTATACTGTACAGCTTGATTTTTATGATTATTTTTCAAAACGTTATTCTTGGTTCTCTCTTAGTCTTCAAATTAATTTAAATTTGTAAGCCAAGATAAACAAAAATGTCTGACCAAAGTTAAAATGCTGAACAGTTGAAGGAGATAGCCATTGTTTCATGAGACAATAGGACAAGTTCAAACTCTTAGGTTAAAATACAGCCATAGCATAGCATTATCTATTCCAAAATTAATTTTTCAAAATATAATTCTCTGCACATGTGATACATTAAATATTGAGGAAAATTTCCCTGGAGCTAAAACTTTCCAAGAACACTAATAAACTTCATTAAAGAAGTAAAACACACCACATAGGATCTGAAGACAAAAAGCAGTTAAGAGTTGAGGTCACCTTACTGCAGATTAGCTTTACCACCACTAAGATGCAGGCTCCCCCTTAATCTTGAAAAATACGTTCCTATTTACATACAGTATACACACAGTTGAGGCTATTGATTGTCAACACGTGACAAATATATGTACCTACTCACACACAAGTAAACCTCACATGGTGAGAAAAAACTCTGTCCCAGTAACCTCCGGTATTCATAATTAGTGCAAATTTTGTCAGAAAACATCTTTTTTTTCTCACTAGTTTGATGACTTTAATTATGTTAAAGCTAGCAGGAGTATGTTGGAAATGCATTTAAGACCAACACACTTGCGAACTACAAATACTAGATCTAATGCTTACTGGCTGCAGCATGATGTTCAGCATTACAGAATGAAGTATGCTGTTAAAAATCTTCAAATTCACATCAGAAAGGGTGTTCAAAGAAATCTACACTTAAAATGGACAGTGACATGGATGTATCCATTTTATGAAATTCGCCAAATGAAAACTAAAGGGATAATACAGCAATTTAAACTGTCATCTTGCAACATTAAATTCAATAAGTATTTTTACTTCATCACTTTGCTCTCTCTGCAGGATGAAAATACAGTTCACCTTTCAACCAAAAAGCTGCTCACAATAAATCCCTGTAAAGGATACTCAAGCCAGAGCTCACAATCCCAACATTTTGTATTTTCTTAAAACTACAAAGCCCAACAAAATGAGTTGCGCAAAATGGCAGCATATTGTGATGTGTATCAAGGAATGTTTCATTTTTCTGTACTGAAGTACACGTATACATCAGAATACAGAATCTACCCTTCCTCACCTAAGAATTGCATATATGTGCATGCACGCACACATATGGAGGGAAAGAAATCAGTGTTCTGCTTCTTGTCCTTTTATAATGCTGCAGTTGCATTGAAACAGTGCAGAAATCTAAATCTAGTGCCTCAAGTACCAAATGTTCTAAAAGAGACAGCAGAGCGAATTTAGGATAAGGAGGTTGCATTTAAGTCTAAACATTTGTCACAGGTGTCAGAAAATTTAAGTATGTTTTGTAATTTGTTTAGTATTTAGCATACATAATCAGAAACCCAGCAGATTATTCCCTCCACCCATATCCCAGACACTTCTCGTTTTATTTCTGCCACAGTACTTTGGAATGTACTGAACACAGTGTATAAAGATTTGCTATCATCTTGACATACCTTAGCATAGTCTGAGACACGTCTAGAAGCATTAATGATAAACATGATACACAGCACTGCAGAGACTGGTGCTACAGCTGGTTTGTAGGTACTTGTGATAACTTGATTGGTAAGGTAAATGTTCAATAGTACTTGGCTGAAAAAACAACAAAACAAGCTCCCACAACTGAAACACTGCACTGAAAGGGTAATTTTGAGAACTCACAGGTGTACCACATCAGCACATAGAAAACATTTTTTTTACAGGGATAAATTTGAACTCTTTTTAAAAAGACTGATATGGAGTAGGTATATATATATATATACACACACACAAGAACAAATCAAAATACAATGAATGAAACCATAACAAAAGGCACATGATCAAAATGAGAACTGCAAAAATATCTTAAAAGGCAGTTTGACTGAGGTTTTTGCCAATTTGAATTTACACGTGTATATTTTACTTCCCTATCTGAAGCCAGTAAAGCTGTCTCACTATTTCACTCTGAAATAGTTTTAAGTGTGGGACCCCACACAAAAAAATAGCTTTTAAAAAAAGGTTGTAAAATTTGACCTGATGCCAATTTAAGTGTCCTAAAACTTCTGGAGGAACGCATCTAATGACAAACATAGAAAGTAGAGAACCTTGCTAATGAACAACTTTATTCTTTAAAATACTAAAATTAAGTAATTCTTAGAAAATTAGCTGACACTCCTGACCTTTTCTTTCCCAAATATTTAAGCAAATTTCCTTTTTGACAGTCTCTACAAAGTATTAACTTGGTACTTCCAGTCATGACTTACCAATTGTCTCCACTAGGAAAACTTTATTTTATAAAGAAGAGTACAACCATATACAGCTTTTGACATTTTTACAGAAATGTAAGCCTAGTAGCTTCATCTCAGCTTTGCCTTAGTTCCATCTGTGTGACTGGTGGTCCTTAAAAATTAATTTCCTTTTAGAAACTGTCAGGTTTTCTTTCTGATGAGTCTATTTACTCTTTGCCTGAATTTCTACATCAGGTGACACTAAATTCACTTTATGAATGTATGATATGAAGACTAGGCTACCAGAGTGACTCATCAAAACACAAAAAATTTTGAAATATTTCAATGAAATTTAATCTAAATTTGAAAAAAAAAGTCTGTTTGAAATAAAGCTTAAAAAAAAAATCCCCACCAAAATCAACTATCAGCAATACCACACCATGTCATTCATTGTTCTGACTGTCTTAAATACTATAATTCAAAGCGAGCCTGCTGTTTGTAATTGCTTACATTTATCCTTCACAGTGACAGTGAAACCAAAGTGTCCACATAAAAATCGTAACTCTTTCCTGCGGGTTTACAGTTTGTAAACTTCCAGGATACCGTACAGGACTTGAGCAGAGAGGATGAACTTTCCCCTTTTCTATCAATCCAAACAGAGATAGAGAGAGATGGAGAGAGAATGCCAAACATTCTCCTGTGCAACCAGAAATGTTTTTCTAAGCAGTGTCCTCTAGCATAAGTACCAGCCAATGCCCATACACCAGTCATATACATTCAAGGCTTGGCTCAATGGCACGAGTTCTGCATTTTCTAGAGTAGGGCCAATCCACAAAGAGTTAAAAAAATCTCAAAAGATTATATAACCAAGGCAATGAAGTGTGATCCTTCTGGGAAAAAAAAAAAGGACTGTCAGTACCCCTTTGCACAAATGGCATTGCTAGAAAAGCATTTCACATTGAAGTTTCAGTGTTTCTAGCGAACTATTGTCTCTATCCCTGAGACAGCACCTAGATAGTATGGTCTGTCTGGACTGCAGGATTCCTCAAATGACTCCATGACTAAATGCAGGGACATTGAGAAAGCAGCTGAAAGGGGTGGGGGTGTCCCACCACCATGATACAAAAGACAGCAGCCTGAGAAATACTCTTTACCTGAATACACCTTTCAATTCGGTGATCAGCACCTCACAACAACAACAACAAAAATGAAGCAGAGCTAGCTATTATTTCCTGGGGAAGTAGTGTTTCCTTCCCACTTAAAAACCAAATTGCTTTAACAGTATGGTGGTGTCTAACTTTTAGTCTAAATGCAGAATGACCCTGTGTCCTGGAGGGGAAGACATGTAACATTACAAATGGCTACAACGCCATTAGAACTGCATTGTAACCTACATTATCAACCTAGAATCCTCTCTCTGAGGGAAAACAGCTTCCTAATACGCATGCCTCAGTTGCTGAACATCAAAAGCTTCTGGGATGAGAGACTGGGGGCAGTCAAGAAAAAACTACCCTCATTTTAATGAAAAAAAGTGCTGTAGGCAGCCAGGAGCAGCAATGACAATCCCCTCCCCAGAATTGATTGCACAGACTCAGAGAGGTCCATAGTCACACTAGAATCTCTGAGGCACTCCTGGTTCTGAGAAAGACAAGTCAGGATCCAGTAGTCTTTGCAGTACTGTAGACCGAGAAAACAAACCCGTTTCTATTTCTTAACAAAGCCAAAAGCATCATCTCATAGGGATCACATTCACCATTTCCGCCGGTGTCTCCAGTCTCACAGTGTTGAAATGGGACTGATCAGCCTACGAGGGATTGCACATCACCCAAGGAGAAAAGAAGGCATGGAAAAAGGCATACAGTACATTATATACTGCTTCACAACCATGTTTACAAGGGGGAAGGAGGATGAAGGTGAGGGAAGAATTATTGCTGTTTCAGTAATACAGTATGGTAGCTAAACCAAATCAGATGACATCACAACAGTCAGTATTTTCACACTGTGGGATGATGGTTCATGTTTTGCCTAAAGATGAATTTGCCAGGGATTAAGGGGGAAGAGGGAATACTAAGGAAGGGAGTCAAAGTTACACCTGGGATATCAGCTGCATATTGAAACTTGGAGATCGAGACTGCTTGGTCAGGGGAGCTCCTGGGGAAAGGAGATCTTTACCTTCCCCAGCTTGGCCTAGCCGGTCCTCCTGTAGGCTGATAGTTGAAAACCGATTGGTGTTGCCAGCTGCTAGACTGGTAAAACCCTCTGTACCAGCTCCAACACTGGAGCCTGCTTGACTGCCATTCACATAGTCAAATGATTTACTGGAGGAAGCACTGGCAGTCCTCATCAGGCTCAAACTGTTGGCTTTTGGCACCACCTGCCCAGCAGGCAGGCTGAGATGTTTCTTAGTAGGTGTCATCTCAATTATATCTCCATCCAGGTCAGTGGATTGGTGCGCGTACTGCTTTCGAGCTACTGAATCTCGAGGGCTCTCATTGGATTTTGCTGCAGAAGAGGTTTCTTTCTCCTTAGCAGAACGCCCACCTGCTGTTTTCCTTAAGCTGCCCTTCTGGGATACAGAGGATAGAGGTTTGGTCCCAGCTGGCTGGCTGCTGAGGGAAGCTCCTGATGAAAATCCTTCATCAGCATCATTAAGGTTCACAGACTCCTCTCTTCCATTTATACCTTCAGTATCTATTAAGAAAAAAAGAAGCAACCAAAAAACCCCCAAGCCAATCAGAACATAGAGAATGCATTCAAATTACATGAAGACAAAGATATGCACAGAACATCAAAACAAACCTCATTTGCTAATCCAGTTGGATTCCACTTGCTTAAATTTTTTTTGGATTCTCAGCCAGTAATTTTCTTGCCATATTTAGCAGAATAACAGAGTCTAACAGTAAATGCTCCCTGAACTTGATTGGCTTTCATCTATAATACTTTTATCAGTCAGAGTATTGGTCCCAAACTTTGTCTATAAACAAGAATTGGGCCCCATTTGATTAATTTAACTCCCTTTGCAGATACTGCTACCCATACTCCTACTACATGCTGTTAAAAAAAAACAAATCAAAACAAACCCACCACCCTTTCAGACTATTTTTATCCTATTTTAAGGCAAGATCTAAGGACCTCTTCCAGCCAGAGTAAGTTCTGGTGAGAGCTCTCAGTAAGCTTCAGAATTAGGCTACTTCCTAGGCTAGCAATCACAATGCTCCAACAGAGGTAGAAGGCTTCTGTTGTGTGGAGCTGGCACTTTGAACAATGTGACCACACTTTCTATTGGAGATTAACCTGATTCCTAGTTCTCTCGCCTCCAAAATTCAATCCTCCCTGCATTTACAGAAATCCCATCCAGGTGCTTCTACCATATTTGCTTTTATCTCAACATCTACATTTTTCAGAGAAAAGAAAAAGGCAACCCTTCCATTAAGAGAAATTAAATCTCTGAAACACTTTATGTTACAGAAGAGGCACTTGTGCTTTTGACTGGAATCTCAAAGAGAAAATAAAAGCCTTACAATATTATTTCTTAAATTCTTATTGTTAGGCCTATAATATGATTAGGGCTGCACACAAATACTTTTTTTCTTTTAATCTTATTCCAGTCTTTTTCTAAGCTCCAAGTACTCGGAAGAAGTTATTGTTTTAGTAGAAAACTGAGTAGCATTCAAATTTCAAAACTGAAAATGGAGCTAGAGTTTTTGCTCCATGTATCTTGTTTCAATGAGAAAAAGGCATAAATTTTCACCATGTTAGCAAAAAAGGAGTCACTCAGGCTATAAGAATTTTGCTTTTCTTTGTAAAAGCTGTAGAGTCTGATTATTTGGAAGAAATATAGGTCCACCCCAGGCTAAAGCCACTCTGCCGCTCTACTGTTAAGATTGTTCAACCCAGCCTCCTGCCAAGCCAACATGTTTAAATCTTTTTTGAGGAATGGGAAAAACATGTCAAGTATCTGAGAGAGTCTAACATTTGAGTGGAAGCTCATCCTCTCATGCTGAGTGTTAGCTAAGGAACATTTTACATCGTGGCAAACAGAACAGACAGAAAGCTTTCCATGTTGTTGCCACCTCTGTGTAGTCTGATCCAATTTCATGTTTCTGAGGTGTAATGCAACCCCAAAGCTTTACAGGGAGGTTTCATGACTCTGCTCTACATTTACTACTTCTTGTCAGGAAATGTTGCCTTGGAATTACCATTACTGTGTATCAGCTTACAAAGGATATTTAGACATCTCCAAAAGAGACCACTCTCAGCCTCTCTCAAAACAATGCAATGAGAGATGATTCTGTAGCTTTCTGTAGTTCTCATTAGCCTCCCAGATTCAGAAAAATAATACAGTTCATGTTACTGCAGTCTTCCTTCTTTGGTTAAGCCTTTAGCCTTAGAAAAAGAAGCTCCTTAGGTTCCCAGGTCAACTACTAAAATGAAGGATGCATTACTTGCTTTCACTGCCCATAACCATATTTAAAATGCATGTACTTTGCCCACTTCCTGACCACCCTGTTTGGTCAAACTAGGCCTTCCTCTTTTCCTTGATACATACCTGTATTTTCTTACACTAGACAGTGATATATTTCATCCACAATCCACATTGACATTCCCCCCTCCAACCTTCCCACACACAATCAAAGGTACTGATAAAAATCAGACATTACTGGAACATACCAAAAACAAGACCACTTTTTCAATTAGCCAACATTTATGTTTCTTTATACAATCATGCAAAGCTGGATGAAAGCGTGTTTGGTTACAAGCAGCAAGAGAAGCAGCTGAAGCCCCCTCTCAAGCCCTTCTTATTCAATAGAAAGATCTGGAACTTGTAAGAAGGTTTCTCCAAACAACACTGCTAAGGTTTTTATTATTACAAGAACATTAGTAGTTTTCAACGTTTGTGCTAAAACATTGCTGAGTAATAGGATGCTAAAGCACACATTCCTATTCAGGGAGAGTGAAGCAGAATAGTTACACTGAAAAAGTGGCATTTTATCCACAGGATTTAAAGACAAGACTGAGAGGGGTTGTTGCAAGCTTTTGGATGCTGCAACCACACAGAGGCCCAAGCTGCTCAGCAGTGCTCAAAAATGAAGAAGATAGAGAAGATAACATGCAAGAAAATTTCTGTCTAGTCATACCCACATACCTACAGAAGTTCTCAATGAGATTAAAGTAATTCAGCAAACACATGCTTTTCCTAATACATCTTATTTTTCCTCTAGAAATTGCCCTCAGAAATAATAAAAATGTTTGAGTCCTTACATACTCTGGGAAGAAAAACAAGATGATGTAACAAAGGTCTCTCTCTCTGTTTTTTTTTCCAATAGACCAATAAGACCATTTTAAAAGGAAACAAAAACTAAAATCTACTCCCTTCCAAGTACTCTTTATTTTAAGCCCAAAAGAGAAAGAGACAGTGCAACCCAACAGAAATCATACCCACTGCATTACAGTGTGTATTCAGGACTCTCACTGTTCCTTATCAGAATAAATCTGTCCCCAAATTATTTGCTATTTGTGCATATACACAACTAGTCCTGTAGATAGAGACTCAGTGTTCTCCACTGACCCAAAATAGTGCACATAACCACAGCTGCAACCAGCCAGAAGCAGAATATTTTGTATTGCATTACTGAGTCATTCTTGAAGTCTTATCTTTTTCTACTTAAGAGGTCAAAACACTGATCTAAAGAAGGGGGTTTATACACCTTTTTAAAATTACTTTTAGTATGTTTATCCTTCCTATACGTGAAGATTGAAAAGTCACTAGAAGTGATCAGTCTTTCCTTATGCTGTGACATCAAACTGGTATTTATGAGAGGGAATTTTCTGGCTGAAACTTTCTGTGAAATCAGTGTCAGAAAACTAACAGACCCCTGGATATACACACACAATTCTATGTTGATAATCAAGCCAAACTCCTTTCCTTGGCCTTCTCCCAGATGACATCAGCTGGAGAATTCAGTTTTATCAAGAATGTAATTATACATTGCTAATGTTACAGAAGTAAATGGTATTCAATCCATTTGTATTGAAGCAGAGAATGTGGAATGATGCCTTAGCCAGTAATATGCCAAATTATATCAATGGCTTCAAATAAGACTAAAATGCATCATCTTTATCAACTTCTCTTCCCACTTCCTGTCTGTCCCACAAGGTTCTCTGCAGCTCAGGACTTCTCTATATCCTTCAGGTCATGCACATGCAAAGAGTCATAAAACAGAGTAAGATCAAGTGAAAAGTGAATTTAAGAGAAGACAGGATCATTTACTGAGCATGCTCGAATTCATAATGCACCAAGTAGATAAGAAACCTGTATTCAATATTTTTATGCCACTCTCTTCTACAGAAGCATGAAGTCTTAATTATGGTTTGATAGTAACTTTGTTTAAGGGTAATGACTCTGTGATAACACTACATATAAGTCTCTAAATTCTTCAGATTATTGTTTCCTGAAGAACAAATGTAGCTCATATCTGAATGTACAAATAAATCTCATTTATGATCAACTAAAGTCTTCATGAAGGCTGGAGACACCAAAGGAATGTTCAGATAGAGAAGAAGACTTAAGATACGTGAGTACTTGGAAATATGTTTAGCTAAATCTGTAAGAAATTAATTCTCATCTCTGAGGAGAAATAATGAGTCAAGTTCAGTACTTGAAACTATGTCTTTCATCAAGGAAATCATCTTTATTCAAAAATAGATGAATTTAAATAAAATAAAATTCTGCCACCTACTCTATCTGCTATTCTTGGCTGCCAAGCAGACCTCTGAAGCCCTACAGCATTTGTGTGGACAGCACAACTGAGGAAGAAAGCAGTAATTGTTTCTAAAGCTTTTAGAAACATGACAACCTTATTTCTTCCTGAAAACACAAGCACTTCTTTGGTGCTTGTAGAGCAGCCAGCTCTAAATGAGTTGTACATAGATGAATTTCCAATTAAAGGATGACTGACAAATCATTAGTAATTGTATACCTGTTTAGACAGGCTTGACTTTTAATGGCAAAAGGAAACTTTATTCTTGAAAATTTGAAAACTGCAGACTAAAGAGACACTATTTTAACTAAAGTGTACCCAAATCCATTTATTCTCTATACTATCTACTTTTCAGGACTAGATTCACATTCACCTGGTGCATATTTTTTTCTTCTTAAGATCAGATTAAACATGCTCAGTAATAGAAAGTTTCCAAGCAATCCCAAAGCTCTTGGATATTACCCGTCTTTTTTTATTTTTTTTTGTGCCATGCCAAGCAGCCTTTCAGCACACAGATGCAAGCCCCAGGCCAGCCCACACGATAACAAAAGGTAGTTCCTGACCTGATGTTAGGTATAAAGGGGATGTGTGTATTGCAAAGAAAGCTAATACACCCTGGGATAGCGGAAACACACACTAGAATGGAAGGAAGTTCTGCTTGGGGATAGGGAGCCAGGATCCTCCTCCAGCAACTGCCTCACTGACTTCTGCCTCCTCATCTCTGTCCTACCCTCTGTTGTGGCTGCTGCCAAGGTGGGCTCCGGGAAGCCATGCTCAGGGGTCCTGCGCATCAGCACCTCCCCCTCTTGCTCACGTTTGATCCCTAGGTCTGTGGAGCCGTGTTGGATCGGTGAGCCAGGAATGCTTGAGTCAGCCTCGATTGAGAAGTCAAAGCCATCTGGGATTCAATATATAACATTTTAGTGCTTTTCTGTTCCTTTCTTGGCATTCCAACCCAGGCAGGGAAAATAGAAAGTTTAGGCGGACATGGAACAAACACAAAACACCATCCATGCTTAGTTAAAAGTGGTGAGAACATCCACAGAAAGGGACAGGCGGGCTGTACTGCAGACTAGAGACCAGCAAATGAATACAATGGCAACTACAGTGAAGACAAACACGACGTGGAGTCCTGAAAACAGGAGACAGCTACTTGTTGTCCTGGACATCCTGATTCAGCTGAAGACCAGAGATCATCAAATCCTTTTGCATGTGACCAAGAAGAATAATAAAAAAATAAAAGGGGAAAGAAATGTACCACAGGAAAATATGTAATTCCTGTTTTCTGACTTTTCATTCTCAGTTGATTCTTATGTTATTCTCCTTTTTACCTTCATTGATTTATGCAGCTTGTTTAAACTAATATTTTATACATGAAGTAACAAAGCTTTAAAAGTAGAAAAAGTGATTTCAAAGCAAGCTTTTTGCTACACCTACACTGAAGATGTCATCATATCAAGGTAAAGATCACTACTTTTTTTGTTCTTCAGTCAATCACGCTTCCATACGATGTAAGTATTCACTGAGGAAAGAGAAGGACTAATTCTAAACTAGCCAAATCTATTTTACAGCTCCCCAATAAACTGGGTCATATGATGGTAGGAGTGTGATGTTCAGTTTTTCCCTCTCCCACTGCCATCAGTAACTTTAGGCAGCTGAAATCCTATTAAGGTCTAGATGTTCGCGTTCATTCCCTGAGCTATTTACAATGGAAGGCAGTTGAGTTTTAGTGCAGGTTTAAGGAACTCAAATTCTAAGCCACACTTTACCCCTACAACTTCATACTGTGTTACACAGAGAAAAAAGAAGTCTTATTGTGTCTTATTTTCCAGTTTCTCCATTTTCTCACCTACCTCACAGTTTATCACAAAATCAAAACCAAAACAAACACCCCAAATATTCATGTTCATGCAGTGCTCTGAAGAAGTAAAATACTATATATTATTATGGAGTGTCACTTTCAAAAACAAACAAACAAAAAGCCCCTACCAATGTTCTGTAAACATTCAAACTCAGAAGCCAAATTACAGCGATGATGATGACTACAGTACATTGTAATGTGTGCTCCTGGCAGAGAGAGCTCACCTTCTCTCCTCCAGCGGTGACGACGGATAGAAGCTGTTGTAATAGCACTCCGAGAAATTCTTGGAACTGTTGGAGTCACTTCTACTTTCAGTACCTTCTGGCCCTCTTGTGATGCATCAGGAGCGTCAAAAGGCAGTGAATTCTTCATGGCATTTGCAACCTAAGATAAAAGGAAGATGCTGTACTCCTACTGTCCTTGATTGCACTAATGGCAATACTGGATCTCTTGCTGGATACAGAAAGGAGAACAAGTAAGAACTGGTAATTATGCCAGATCCTCCTCAAGATGGATGACCCTATGCCCAGGATTCAAAGTTGATTACCTATTCTCAAAACCAGAGTTAATTTTCTCCATTTTTTGAGGCAATTTATTTTGCTCTATCTTTGCCATGTATAGTGACAGACATTAACAACACATCCAGGAAGGTTTCCTTCCAAAAGAGACTGCAATATGACAAACCATTTATGTTTTATGACAAGAGTGTCAATAAAACCAAGTCACAGCTCAAGCCAATGCAAACAGTCAGTGGCCTTGTGCACGGGGGACAGGGCCGATTTCCACCACACCTTTCCCCATACCACTCCCCACTCCTCCCTAAACACAACCCCAACAGAACCTAACGAAGGGGATTAGACTGCAGGTACTTGCAAGATTCATTTATGAAAAAAAAAGACTTTCAACCTAAGCAATGAGCATCAAGTTATTAAAATACACTCATCTTTATTAAATGTATTTTTTTTTACTGTAATAGCCTACTATAAAAGTCAGAAGTTATGCAGCTTTGAGGAGAACAAGTGACTTCTTCTGGCTTTGATGTTTCCTATAAAATGCCTTTGTGGGATCAGAGGTTTACTTTAAAAAAGACAAAAGCAACTTTCAGTAATGCTTGTTAGTTTACACGTAAATTGCTTAACAAAAATGCACTTGTGTACCAGCTCCACAAAGGCAAACTGGTTCTCCATGGCATGTGCAATATTCAACAATAACAAAGCTCATGCACACAAAATATTATTTAAAGCTTCAAAAAGCTTCAAAATCCCCCCAAAACCACAACCCATAAAATGAACACACCTTGATTTTCCAAAGTCTCATTGACATTATACAACTAACAAGCAATAAAAATACTAGTCCTAGGGGACTAGAATAGCAGCCACATAGCTGATCCTGATCTCCAGCTACTGTTTTGATCCTGTAACTCTACGTTAAACATCACTTCCCCTGCTTTCTACTCTGATTTCTAACCAGCACTAAAGATTATTGGCATTACCACAGAAATGCTTCGTTCTGCCTTCCACTTGTCCAACACTAATTTTCCCTTTGCCAGCCAGTCCTCTCAGCCTCATGACTTATTAGTGACCAGATTTCCTATTCATACCTAGGCCTTTCATGATGCCATCCACTTGCAATGGTACAAACTGCATTCACTCCTTGATCACACTACAGGCTGCAGAAACTTAATTCTGCTGACTGAACCAAAGCAAAACAAGTTACACAAGTGTTTGTCTTCCCATCTTCTACTCACTGGAGTTGCTACCTCTTTTGAATAGATACCCTTGTCAGTATACAAAAAAAATCTAAAAATTTGTAGCAAAAGACTTCTGCAACATGATCAGAATTGTGACAGAGCATTTCTGCTTGTTGAACCTTTTAACAGCTGGTCCTTTCTAACAGCACAAATTGTACTTCTGGGGACTGAGGAAAACCATATGGAGACTAAAATCAATGCAACAGTAAATCTTTGAAACAATCTACACAACCAGTCTGAATGAGTCACAGTCCTTGTCTGACAAAAACATCCTCAAAACCACGATTTTTCAGGATGCAAAAACACTTGCTCACGATGTCTAATCCAGCACGGAAAGGCAGGAAAACAAACACACAGCATAATTCAGACTTGGCAAGCCAAGTCTGCAGCTATCAATGACAAAGGAAGGTTGGTTTCAGGCCAGACATCCACTCTTGCCTACCAGAAGCAGCTCTAAGGAAAGAACATTCAATAAGAGCAGTAAGTGCGTCAATAAAATACATTGGATAAAGCTGCTGTCACAACAGGGACTTGCTGACCCAGGGTTCCTCTGCACTGGACTTGGAAAGCCTGTGTGTCTCTGCCCTGAAGACTGGGATTTCTGTCTGGAAAAACGTGCAGAATTCTTCGTTTGGAGAAAAAAAACTGTCTGGAACTGGTCTGCTCCGCAGGTCAAAGGTGCTACTAATTCTGACACATGGAGATTAGTCTGTCTGTTTAGAAACTCAGGTTTCCTGACCAATACCCAGTGTTTGTTAACAGAAATACTTCTCTTTAACCAGAAAAGGCCTTTCCCTTGTGTTACTTCCTGCCCTTTCCACTGCAGTTTCTGGGTACGAGTGATAAAAGACCACTTCTATATTACAGATATTTCATACCTTTCTGATGCTGTTTTTCCACTTGGGTTTTCTTAAGCTTAGGGTTTTTTTTTCTACAGGCAATAAAAACCCATGTAAATAAGAGCTTGGATCTACTAAAAGGTCAAAAATGTTTCTCCAAGAAACAAACACAGGGACCATGATGTTTCTCATTGTAATGATGACTGATGGTATTCCCATAATTACACAAATACCTTGAATACAGGTATCTAAAAATAATCCTAATGTGGGGGTTTGCCTGCATATTAAATAAGACTTCAAAGAATTTGCTGCCCTTAGGAAATCCTAGGCAGAAGCTCAACTTAGCAACTTACCTGTGAAGCATCCCAGATGCTTCAGATATTTATTTGGTGCTAGTAGTTTTAGGTTTAAAATACAGAATTTTATTAGGCTGCTAAATTATACACGTCCTGAAGAACACAAGGAGAGGAAAGGGCTCCAATCTTTGCAAAAGTCAAATTGCTTGAATATACAGCATTAGGGCAAAGATGTGCAGGTAATTTTTTTAATAAAACTGACAATTTCTTAAAGCTACTTTTAAAAAATGTTAGTAAAAGAAGACAGGAAGCAGGCAATGATCAAGAGTATTCAAAAAAAAAAAAAAAAAAAAAAAAAAAAAAAAAAAAACCAACTCCACCAATAGGCCTGCATGCACATGCAGGAAAAACCTGACAACCAAGGAGTAAAAATTGGTGATGTCATGATGTCACCAGACAATGGGATGGAGTATCAATAGGAGCTTTGAAAAAAACCTCAGACATTCTAGAAGATTCTTACAACTAGAAGTAATCTCTAAAGACAAATTGATTAAAAATGAACAATGAAAACTAAAAATTGTCATATCATCAAGTTCCAGATCCTCCTACACACTTTTTAAATGTAGCAGTTTGATAGGATGGCCCAATTCAGCAGGTTCAATATTTAATTTTAAACTTTCAATCTGATGGAGTGATGAGTCATTGCCAAAAGGAACCAACTATTATAATAATTCAATGGATTGCAGGCATTTAAAATGCAGCAGTGTCAGAAAGGCTGTAAATTTTACAGCCAATATTAATATATCTAGAGAATAATTTAATGCAATTTAGTTCAGAATAGAGTGATGTCAGATCGCCACATAAAAGGATTTTTGCCAATCCGCTCCTTCATCAGTTATGTAAAAAGCAGTGACATTTTACTGCTGTTAGTTCAGAGCAGGACTAAAGGCTTCTAGTCACAATTATGGTGCAGAAACTGAAATAGCAAACTAATTTACTTTATTCTCCTTAATTTTCCCTCTTCTTTTGATTCTCATTCCTACATCTGACAAAAATTTCTCCTTTCTCTCTTTCAACCTTCTCATCCTTCCCAATCACATCCACCTGCATCCGGCCCAGTTTCACCACTTTCCCCATCCCTCTCCTCTCTCTTCATGATTGGGACAGCAAATATAGTGAACCCTGAAAAAATCCCCACCCCAAACAATTAGAACTAGTCTATTTTATTGCTGTTCCTCCAAACAACGTAAAGATTAAGATCCGTGTGACTTTTATCAAACAAAATCTGGCACTGACTCTGGGAATGGAGGTCCTTTTCACTTTCAGCTCTATCCTGCTGTTGATTTCTCTACTTTATCAGTTAAAACCCACAGCTTATTCTCAGTCCTGATGAAGGTATAGAAGCAAAAAAACCACCTTTTTTCCAACCAATGCCCTACAACATACAGCTATTCAGTTAAGCTTCTTTGAACCACTCATCAGTAGCTTATGTCAAAACAACATAAACATTTTGAGCCAACTGTAATATATTAGCAAAATCCTAGCTTTCAGCCTCAATGAGTCCTAGGAGATCCCAACACCCTGGCTTAATACTCAGCAGAAAAAGTATGGTATAAATAGCTATGCTGAAAACACCAGCTGTTAACAAATCACTTGCATTTGATAGTGCAGTGAATGGACACAAAAGCTTTCATTACCAGTCCACTTCAGAAACACATCCATACTCCTCTTAACCAAGCCCATACATAACAAGGGATTGTTTCTTACCAGCAGGGGCTGTGAGTAGAGTTCAAGCTGTGCTCTGTAAATTATGTCCTCCAATACCTCCTGGCCAAGTTCCCACTGACCATTATATCTAAAAAGTAAATATAAATATCTATCTTCCACATCTTATGAAAACAAACTTGTCTTTTTTTCTGCCCAAATCCAGCTTTTCACTTCCCTTCTTATGCAGAAAATTCTTTAACTGTATGTAAACACCAGCACATTCACTTCTTTTAACAGTACAAAGTATTTTATTACCTTGTTGGTGTAACAAGAAAGCTGTTCCATATTCCCTCCAAGCAAAACAAAATTGATGCCATAATCAGGACAAACTTAAAACAAATGGGGTCAATATGCAAACGTTAATGCTACTTAGCAGAACTGAATTTGCACCAGAAATATACTTCTGCTACCTCAGATGCTACTGACATTTAAAAGGTCTCCATTTCATCAGTTTATCTTGGCATCCAAACTCATTATGCTGCTGAACAGAAGGTATCTGTGGTAGTGGCAAGGTGGAAAAAGCTGAAACCAGAAGCCTAACTCTCTTCAGCATCTACTGCTGGCCCTACATCACCTAATTCTGTGCTGACAAAAATATTTTCAAATTATCTGTTGGCTGAATGAGCAAGTAATGGGAAATATACTAATTGAGTATAAACTTGTGTTATGAGTCTAGCTATTCTTTTCAATCATAAAACAAGTGGCATTTATATTTTAGCTCATGGAAAAGCAGACCTTTCTCTTGAGGTAAGAAAACCATGTCCACTTACATGGCATAATAGACACCCGTGAGCAGCTGCACCATGAAGTCAGGGTCTAACACCACTCTACCACAGTGTTCTTTCCAGCGTTTCTCATGCTGCCGTGGAAATCCACTCACACACAGCCTAAAAAAAACACCATTACAAGAAAGTATTAACTCCACAAAGACTACAAATGTCTTTATATCAGATAGATTTTAGTTATCTTAGAATTTACTTTTTAAAACAAAAATACACAACATAGAACATTCTTATGTTGCATTCCTAATCATTAGAGCAGTTTTGTAGCAGTGCCTTGATATGCAGCTCCCTGATAGTTCAGTGTTACTCCCATGTAGCCAGTAACTCCACCTGTTTTCCTCAAATCATAACCAGCTTCTAAAGAACAAGGGTTGCAAGATGCTCTCTACTACCAGCCAGGAGACTCTCCCTAAAATTCAGTAACTGAAACCAATTTTCTTTAAAGGAAACATTTCAGTGGTACAGAAGAGAAGTATGTCACCTCCCACCTAATGTATGATGGCAGCATGCAGTCACCTTATACCTAAAGTTAGATAACGCACATACTAGAGTCTTGAGAACTGCTCTCAGCTGCATTGTAAAAAGTATTTCTGATCCTTGAAAAGGGGGCCTGCCTTCCCATATACTGCCTACAGAAAAACCAGGATAATTTATTATATCCTTATTGTATCAGTTTATTATCTGAATCTTCATCACGAAAGCAACACATGGCCACTAACACATAGCAACTGCTGCACTGTTTCCCAAACAACAGAAATCCCTTGCATATAAAGTGTTGTCTTGCTTCTCTTCTCTGAGAACAGATCTAATTTTCAGATGCAGGAAAATGAAAGATACTTGGCAAATTTAGCATAGCCACAACTCAAGAGAAAATGATGGAAGCATACCAAGAACTAATCTATCCCCATCAGGAAGCACTTTTCTTTACTGGATGAATATTTAAAAGCCTAGATGACCCTGAAGACCACTTCAAAGGCACGTGTCTCACCTGGAACCCATTGTACAAAGTGACTGGTAAGAAGAAGCAGGCATGTAGACAATAGCTGAATTGTAGCACAGCATAAGAAAGCTCAGCACCTCAAACCTGGTAAGAGAAGAGCAAAATCTTGCATATTTTATATTCTTAACATTTCATTGAAATTTAACACAAGAAATCTACAATTCAGTCTCAAAAAGCACTCCGCAGGAAGAAGTGTCAGAAGTAAACACACAAATCCTTTAATCCTTTTTCATTATAATTCATTAGCTTGAAACAGGCTATCAAAGGTTCACTATAAACACTTAAGTTTATTATTCCTGAAAGTCATTAGCATATGCAGGACCTATGAAGAAAATAGGATGTGTCATAATATTTGGACAGTTACAGAAGTGGAAATGTCTGCAATGCATTCAGAATTATTGTATCAGTTTTCCCAGCACTGTCTTTAGACAGAGGTAAAGCTAGCAGTCATTAAACAGCAGGGCAATTTCTCTCACTCCTGGTTCTGTCTACCCACTTAGCTTCATTCCCTTTTTCCAGTAGAAAAAGGAGTCACAGCACTTGATCCAAAGCTGAATTTTGTTACACTTCCAGGAAAAACTGAATAGACAGCCATAAAACCAAAGATATTCCTTGCAGACACAGAAATGATAGAGAAGTTTTTCTTCAAAATTAACTATTAGAAGAACATATAAGGATGGAACAAAGAAAAAGAAAATTCTATCTCAAGAGTGCCAAGGCTGTTCTCTAGATTTATTTCCAAGCACTTAACACTGAGAAAGGACTGATCACAAAATATATTTGGTCTTGTTTAAGGACCTCTCTTCCTAGTGAAGCACCTTTAATGTTAAGAGTACATCCACCTACCGGTTCTGTGCTGTGAAGGTTTCTCTTTGAGGATGAAGATCACTGTAAACTACTCTGATAAGATCATGCTGACTTAATGCTCCTTCAGTTAAAGCCATGGATCCAATGGTAGAGGGCTAGAAGTAAGTGGTGGCAGAAGGAAGGAAGGAAGGAAGGAGGGGGGAGAAGTCAAGTCGTAAGTTGTAAGTCGTACAAATTCCCCAAAAGCATTAAAACTCCCAACTACCTAAGGCAAAAGATACACTTATCTGGTCATCTGTAAAAATGAAGATTACTCCAGAATACAGTGAATCTAAAAATGTCATCTAGCTTCATTGTTATAAAGTGTCCACACATACAAGTAATACAGCAGGTGACAGCAATTTTCAACTTTGATTCTTACATATCCATGTACAGTTTGTCCTAATTACACACACCTTTTGTCCAGAAACAGTAAAAAAAGAAAAATACAATTCCAAGTTCTAACTGAACTAAGGAAGAGTTAGAAGGAAGACTATTTTTATGCTAACATGTAAGAGGCAAAAATATAGTTGCAACTACAACATAACTAACCTCTATTAAAAATGGGCAGTCAGCAAAGATTTTTCAACATTTATATTCCTGTTCTTCTACAAATTCTATTGCATTCTATGACACTAACTGCAAGCTACAGACACTGAAAACTTACTGCAACAAGATGTACCTAAAATGGCCTGGGCATCAAATGGATGCAGTTTCCACTTCTCTAACAGATCCGATTTTAATTTACCATAGCAGTTCTCTTACCTCATGATATATTGAGGGTTTAGATAATGAAGGGATGGTGAAAGACAAAACTTTGTTGTTTCCATCTTTGTCAGCAATTTCCTGCATTAAAAATAAAACCAGACCTCAAACAGAAGTAAGGAGATAGGAGTTGGAATAACTTTCAGCTCTCAGAAGGAATTTAACAAGTAAGTTAGATGAACTGATCTGATAAGACTATTAACACCCCAAGGACTTTGTGCATTTGCAAAATATCCACAATATCAACATACGTATTTCGTAAGTGGGAAAAGACCTCTATGACAAACTGCTCTGCACCATTAGTGTGCAATGCTTAAAAAAACCCCAGCACTGGCTCCTTGCTCAGTGAGACTAAAGATACTGACACAGAAGGGCTGATGAGTCACTCGCTGACAATTGTACTATTTCATAATAAACGCTCCGCAGAGAAAAGGTGAAATCAAGGGGACTGGCAAAGTTTCCTCAGGAGGAAACACACACAATGTTTTCTTCAAGGGCTTTCAAACAGGTCAGATTTTGTAGTTGCTAGGCTACCACATAAGCGAACCCTGCAGTTTTTAAAGAAAATATACTAGGAGCAATTACATAAGACTACACCAAAAAGGAGTCTAAAATCCTGCCTTTGGACTTTGTATAGCAAATTTTCAAACAATAAGCTCCAGTAATTCCAGTTTATGTAAAAGTTTAGCCCAAGGGAGCTCAGCACTTGTAGTAGGCTTCAAGGATCGTAACAGGAGTATGGCTGATAGAATTTGTCAGAACACAGAAGATTTTTTTATCCCTTTCACTTTCTAAGCATTCAGAAAATAACTTCACTCTCAGTACACATGGAGAAAAATATCAGTTTTATTAAAGATAAAAAATAGTGGAAGGCACTGTTCATTTTGAGGTCTCTTTCTTTCTGAATATGGAGAGAATGGAGAAATTACTGTCCTTAAAAATATGAATCACCAACATGACTTTCAAATGAACTGCAGAACATTCATTAAAAAAAGGGAGAAAAGATAAATGTGCTACTTCAATCCAATAAACAGTACCAAAAATCAGTTTCCAAGCAGTTTCCAGTGTTTTTTTCTATCAGAATAAATCTAAAATAACTAGATCTTCAGTTGTTAAAGCTGATCTACAGACACATAAATAGAATGCATTTTATTTTTAAGAATCACAGTTTGGCTGATCTGTGTCTTGTTCATAGAAATATAACCCACAATTTAAAGGAGGGGTTTACAATGAGAGTAGAGGGAAGTGTGATACTTCACTAGAATATGTTTTAAGGTCCTATATCACAGAAATTCCCACTAGAGAATGCCTCTTGTGGCAGTATTGCTAAATTCATCAAATAGCCTCATAACATTACAAAAGTAAACACTTCCAGGCTAGGGTAAGGATGTAAAAAACTGCTTTTACATCCAACAGCCAAATTAAAAAATTTACAGATACTTTTACTTATTCTTAAAACCATAGTTCCCCTCAAGACAATTATCTGACTCAAATGTACACATGCATGTATCTGAGTGCTCACATGCAGAGTGGTTTCACCTTCAAACTACCCTTAAAAGAGACGTGTTCACAGTACGTGGGAGGGCAGGGGAAGTGATACATCAAGAGTGTCTAAGCATATCAGCCTGACAATCATAAGAAGTTGTAATTTGGAATATTAAGGAGGGCTACCCTAATTTCCTTACAAACAGAAGTATCTAAAAGTTTGAGAAAGCCCACAAGATGATCCTTTTCACTGAAAATGCTTTTTCCAAAAAAGGTAACTATAAACTACAAAAAAATATTTTTGCAAACACATCTTTACTAAACCTTCATTACATTATGCTTTTCTCCATATTAAATACACTTTCCTTTAAGTGCATTTTAATTTTAAATATGTTGTTCAAATAATTTACTTTATTCCCAGCAGTCAGTGATGCAAAACGTCAGATCAAAGCTTTCCTCAGCCATTCCCACTCATCACTTACCAGGTTGTAAATGCCAAGCAGCAAAGCTTCAATGCAACCATTACTCTGTCTATCCCTGCTGGCAGTGAGACGCAGATAAACCCAGATCAACTCTGGCAGAAACTGCAGCGTGAATCTCTTGAGCCGAACTTCAGAACTCCGATAAAGTTCAAAGAGCTGGTGGCAAACAGGCTCCAGGAGCTGTGGAAAGGCAGAGTAGCTCATCACTTACTGGTAGGCTTCTCTAGTAAGGGAGAGTGAAACAACAAATCTATATCATATAACCACCACAGTCAGTAAAAACTGCATTCCTTGATGGCAAGTCAGTGAATGAATCACAATGGTACCTGCATTCTGTTTAGGGAGATCCATAAGGACAGACCCGAGGGGCACTGGTATGCAGTATCTGGACATGTGGCCACTACAGCCACTACCACATGTGCTTTGAGAAGATTCTTCTCTAGGGCTGTCAGTACAAGATTTATTTTCTGTACAGGTACAAATTTAAGGCCTGTGACAGACACGTGGCTTGAACTATGTGCCTTGTAAAACTTTAGTGCAGTTGTAAGCTCTATAAAAGTACAAAAGTTAAAGATTAGCTGCTAATGACAAGTCCATTGACAGAAATAGGAATTAATTTCTCTACCTACACCTTTTGAGTCTCAAAACCAGTAAGCGTGTGTGTTCATTACAATGCAAACTCATCTTTTCATTTCAAGCTGCACTTTAGGTTTCAGTATAAGAATAAAAAAAAAAAGGCCCCTATCAAGGCAGTAAGGTAAACCTGCCCCTTTAAGAGCCTACAATGCTAAACCAATACCCAAGATGCATCCACGGAACTGTTAAGGAACAGGAAAAAAAGCAGAAAGAACCACACTAAACAGTCTCATTTTTTCTCATGACTAATCAAGTCTTTATTACCAAAATCAAAACTTGGGGAAAAAAAAAAAACCAAACTAGAAAAAAAAAATTTGCATGACAAATTTTTGTAAGGCTTGTGACCACTATCTAATATTGTGTTCTACGAAATGGGATGATGTGACATAAGGAAAATATTTATGGGATTCACTGTCCAAAAAGACAACAGCATATATGTAACCTAAGGCATCCATATTCGTATAGAAGAGCTAGAGGGTCAGGAAACAGAGGCCAGAATCTCAAGTGTTCTTTCTAACAGTACATGCTTCATGCAGCTCTCTTATACATAGACATACATACAGATTAGGTAAGGCATATATGACCCCTCTTTCACTCCCAGGCACATGCATCTTAAAACTTTCAGAGCATTAGCAGCATATTTCATGAACTTTGATGCATTCTTTTTTCATTAACTGTCTATTCATCACAATCATAGTATCACCGATTTCCTGTAGAATTGACAATGACACTTTTGCTATGCTGCACAAAGATGTACTTTTGTGGTTTGTTGTGAACCATCCACCCTCTTAAAAAACTTAGGAGTCCCTTGCTAAGAGCAGAGGGATCAACATTCCTGCAAGTGAATAGTATGAATGTTTGATAAATGTGCAATGCCAAAAAGCTCTATGAATGTACAATTTCACATACCTATATTTACACTTACATATTTTACACTGGTATACCACAAACATAAAACATAAATTTGACAGGGTTATCTATTAAGAGAGCATCACCCAGGAAACAGTTTCATTCCCAACACATAATATTCTGCTCAGTGTAGCAACACCATATTTAACCACTGATTACGTAAGCCAGAACATGACATTTACGTAAAATAAAATTTAGCTGTCAGAGAAATCTCTTCTTAAACAAGGCTCTGGTGTAAGTACCTTGTGTAACACGGCTCCTGATTGACAGACTTGTTACTCTAACCTAGAAGCTACCACTTACAATAGAAAAGAGAGACTCTACAAGGAAAGTAAAGAAAGATGACACTGACAATGTTGACACAGAATGAGAGAAGTCCAGTCATTTAGAACAAATGGATTTTTACAAGTCATATAAATCTATACACACACACATCTCTATATTTATATGTATGTATAGAAAGACAGATAGAAAGAGAGCAAGATAGAAAGAAAGATATAAAATAACTGATAACTTAATTTTTGGCTTGGGGATCTAAATGAAATTAGAAGTCTGTAAAGCTTCTATTACAATTATTTTAAGGAAAAAATGGTACAGCTTTCTGGTAGTATATGTATTCCAGTATTTCATACATGTATAGCATTTTATGTTCAAAAGAGGGATAAGTATATCCTTTCTTAATTAATGCTTACTTAGCAGAAGCTCGTATCTAAAAGTGACAACAGTAATTAATATCAACTGTTACAGTAAATGTTCAAATCCTCAGAAATAGAACTGTATCCTTGTTTTATGAAAGGCCTAACACATATTGGATGTTCAAATTTAAAAATGGTTACTAAGTAATTTGGACATTACTAAATAAATTTGTAGATTTTTCTTTTTTTCTAGATCAAGAAGAGAACAGAAAGAAGAAAAAGAAATCTCTGAAAACAAAACATACAAGCATATCTGCAGGGAGATGACAAGTGCAAGAAAATCTAGAAGTATTATCTGAAACCAGTTAGATACAATGGCAATGCTATAAATAGTACTTCTATTAGATTAGAGATGACAGCAGCCCAAAGCTGTTTCTTATTTGAAATTAGCCAGTCTTATCCAAGTCCCATTAAAAACAGTGGTAAAGAAGAATTTATTTTAGCTCAGTCAGATGAAACTCAACCAGAGCAGTTACTAAGTTTATTCTACCTACTTTCAGATGAAAATTTTATAAGATTAATCTTTTAAGTAAAGACTAATCTCCCTAGAAAGATACAAGCAATATCCAGTTAGTGGTGCTGCAAGATTTCAAATTCTTCTTATTTTTAGTAGTTGTCATATTTGGTGTGGAAAATGTTTAACAACTGCAATTACTTGGGTAAAAACCTTCAACTACTATAGCACTTTTGGTGTGTTCAGAGCCGTAAGCCCACAAGAAAAAGCTGCCACCACAAAGATGCTACAACACCAATATTTTCAAAAGCACAAACATCCAGGGTTTTCCTATCAAAGTACAGTATGATAGACTCCCACCTGGAAGCACAAAACTCGACACTCTGAAAAAGAACAAATGTTTCCCTTGCATCCTAGTTATCTGGCTTTCCAAAGAGCCAACCTCTTCCACGTAACTTCCTGAACACACATACTGAGAAGACACTGGATAAACAGAGGAAATGGAGCTTTTGTCATCAGTAGTGGGTGTATACATGAACTGGCACACATTATTTAATCCCAAAGACCTTTCAGTCCAAAGTCAAAGCAAACCGAGTAGCACAGAAGTCAGTAAAAAAATCCTACATAAAATATCTCTTATAAGCCTCTCTCTTTCCTAACAAACAAAATAATTTTAAGAGCTTTTCCATTAGCATAAGCAGCAATAAGCATAAAAAACAAATGACATTTTTCCTGACTTAAATATGCAGCAAGTGTCAATGATCTAATTTTCACTCTTCATTTTACACCTCACAGAGATGCAAACCAGTCATGTTTTAAGGAAGGTGATGAATAGCTTTCCTTTGGCTTATTTTACAAGTTTTCCAAATACTAAGAGTCATATCTTGAAGTTAAATATAATGGTTTATAAAATGCATGACAAACATTGGAAATACTTGCCTTTTTAAAGGCTTCAATTGTAGAAGATAGAATGTGCTCATTTTAGACTTAACTATAACATAATGGGTGAAACCATTTATTATTTGAAGAGTACTGGCTCTGGGATTGTTTGGCATTGCAAAGGTGATCTCATTCTGTTTCACAGCTTCCCTTTCTGAGTTAAACCTACTTAGTGACACATGAATACTCCATATTTAAATTTCAGCAACGCATTAACTTGACATCCATAGAGTATTGTCCACAGCCATAAACCAATCAAAAATTATAAAACTATCTGAAATACGGTATTTCAAAAGCACTTTACTTCTGAATTCAAATACTATGCAAAAATCAATATATTATTCAGTTAAATTAGCTGTTTATGAGCAAGATCACTCTCTACACTTTATGCAACTTTCTGTTCCAGTCATCTTTATATTTAAAAAAGTCAGGGCACTTCCTCAAAGGCAAATAGTAACAATTGTATTTAATTTGTCAATATGCTTGCCTTCATTTGATAGCTCTCAAACTGGTAGACACTAGTCAAAAGAGAGAAACACCTTGGTTGTTTGGTTCATAACCATGCTGATTCCATGTTAAATTAATAATCCTGGTCTTACCAAAATAGAATTAGGTGATTCTAGAAAAATTCATGTTTGCCCTAAACAGTTTGCCACCTTCCAGAAGTTTTAAAAATAGGTCAACTCTGTGATTAAGCTGTACTAAAGAATTACTTGTCCATCAAGTTTAAGAATCCAGAAAGTGTATTTTTAGAACAGTCACCCACATATGCCTAATCTTCATAAGCCATTAATTACCCTTCTAACAAATAATGCCCTATAAAGCATATTTTAAAAACCCTCTCGGTTAAGAGACAGATATTACTACAGAATTATGTAAAGTAATGAATTCACTTTGGTTATATTCCTCACACACAAATAAGTTTGGAAGAAGTGCAACAAGGAAATACATCCTGCCTTAGCAAGTAGAACCTGAAGTTGGATATCTTTGTGTCTAGGATTGTTTATCTTACGCCTGGTATGAGAATCAGGCCCAAACAGCAACAGCTGTTCCAAACAGTAATGTTTGACAAGCATCAGTGAGCAATAACATAAAATCACCCTAAAAATATACTCTTTTTGTTAACGTTAAAAAAAAAAATCAAATGCTTATTCTCAAAGCAATGAGAAGCTTTTACATTTTCAGAAGTCTACACAAATACAGACAGCAGCAATGGTGGCTTCAGGTTGAAGAGAGAATAACAGCAGTTTTTCAGTACAAAGAAAAAGGTCACTGTGCAGGTTATTTATAATACTGAAATGAAGCTGACAGCTACGAAGCCTTTTTTTTTTAAATTGCATGAGCATTATGCACTCTTCTTGAAGCTCAATCAAGCATTCAGCTTCCTAAAGCAGCTGAGCTGTACTTGGGAAAATAAAGAACCTCCTTGCTGTGTACACTACCCATTTAATTTATAAATATATGGGAGATCACAGATGATACCTTAAGTATTTGTAAGCATTTTATCTGGAGCAGTTTACATGTCAGAGAATGGTATGCTTACACAATTTATTCAGAAGTTATTTTTCACATGCTTGCCCAGAAATGCTCCTCACCGAAGCCAATGGGTTGGAAAGCTCAGTTTAATGTCACTTGCAAAATGAATTATGTACAAGGGTAAGCTAAGTTTTCATTGTGTCTATTTATATTTTGGGGCCCTGCTTCTGCTCTTGTTTACAGCAGTGTAAACCAAATTACACAGAAGTGATACTAGTATAAACACAAGAAGATCTTTTATCTTAATTTTAAAAATTGATTCCATCTTCCACTGTAATAAACCAACACATGAGAAGCACATTGGTCTTCTTGAGTTTCACTGTAAAGCCTACTTTGTCTCAGTTACGGCTGAAAGGTGGTTTCTGGAACTAAAAAAACAAATGAAGAAAACCCCCAAACTTGAAACCTCCCCCAAAAAAACCAACAACAAAAAAGACCCCAAACCAAAACACCAAAACCAACTCATGCCAAATAAAACACAACAGTCAGTTGTGGCAAGAAGAATCTAGCAGAAAGCATAAACAGTATTTTTGGAAGCAGATGAGATTGTCTTACTAGAAAGGCATTAAAGTAACTGTCAAAAAACAGAGTAAGAAGACAGATGATACTCATGTTAGATTACATTGGAAAAAAGAATCAAACAATCTTCTCTCCATTACTATAGTTTTAGTAGTAGAGGTGAAAGATCCAGGAATGAGAATAGTTTTTTAAAATCTCCTACCTCATTATTTGGGTCTTGAATGACCTTATAAAGAGCTGGTACCAGTGGTTTTTTTCGGTGCAACGTAGCTGCATAGCTGGAAATTTGTGATTCAGGTAACGCCTAAAGGAAAAAAAAAGGTGACCCTGACAAATAAATGCTTCCAAGTATTCAAGATCTCCACAAAAGAATGAAGTCTCATCCCAACATCAAAGAAAAGCCCTGAAATTCAGTAAATTTTCAGATTTGTAACCTAGTTGTTGAGTACAAGTCCTCCATTTAAATAGCATTTGGGAGCACTTAACCACTTTCAGGTTCAAATCCAAAAGCAGATGAGATTCATCTTTCATAAATCATTTGCTCTAGTTTGATATGAGGATTCTCTTTCTTGATAGTCAATATTTAACAGGCTCTTTTGGAAGACTTTATCAAATCAACTCAACTTATAAAAGAGGTGTGGAGTGTACAGAATGAGCATGGACAGCCTTGAGTCCTCCCCAGGCAACCATGCTGGTAGATTTTGCATCCTTGGATCTTAAACAAATTTCCAACAACAGCACATAATGACTTAATCTCATCAGGGATGCGAGGAATTACTAATTCCTAACTTAAATAATGGACTGATATCCTATCAGTCGTGACATCCTATTTTCTTGTTTATGCGTTATCCTGTATTTCACTCAGCATAATTATTAATATGCAAAATAGCTTAAAAATACTTCAGATTCTTCATGACAATTATGCAGACCATATAGGGGGAAAAAATAAAATATTTTTCTTTGCTTTTTCTTTAAGTCCAAATAAGTATATACTAATTATTTTTAAATAAAAAAGTTCCTCAGTTAGAAATTTGGGAAGCGTTATCCAGCTGTTAGTTAAATTCTACAAGCTTGACCTACACAAAATAGACATTTTAAAAGACCAGAGTGCTATTGCAGTCTTCTACTTAACAATAATAAACAATAAAAATAAACTACTATTAGAATTATGCATTATATATTATGTACCAGCCAATTCAATTATACAGACCTTTGCAAGCTTTATGCATTTTAAGAAATCGAAAGATTAGGTAATAGGTATTTAAAATGTTAATTATTTGATACTAAAAAACCCCCACTACTATGTTTGGTGGCATTAAGCCAATGGTTTAGATATTATTCATCTTCTCAGCTCACCTTGAATTCTGACAGCCATTCTTCCACAACACCTCGTTCTGATCCCAGCATTTTCTTACTTCTTTTGCTTCTCTCTTACCTTTAGAAGAAAAAAAAGTTAAATATTAGTTATGACAGGAAAATTTAGTTTTTTACAACCCTACCCAATGAAAAGTTAATATCTTTCCAATAGAATTATATAATACAAAATAATAGAAAAAGTTGCATTTTGGGCAACAAGTCCCATTACTTAACAATGATTTAACTGTTTCCTTTGCTTAGTCTAAAGTGCTGTGCATAAATGGGAAGGAAGAAAAAGAAGGATTCAGTGCTTCAGGCCAATTGTCTTTCAGTTGTGTTTTGAAAATTATTTCAGTTCAACCAAAAATTGCATGTTTTGCATAGAAGTTATATCATGGAAATCCTACAATAAATGACCTTTTAACAGTCAGACTACATGACCTGAATCACCATTTCTCTTCTCAGAACATACTTGTTTTGAGTTCTGAAAGATTTGTATTTAAGAATGATCAGTATTTGTTAAACAAAAAGTGAAGTGAAATAAGATAGAAGGCTTCCCAACACAATTTTTAAGTTAATGTATCACTTTTTCAATGGCCCTTGGCAGGAAGGCACTAAGAGAATACAAACTCTGTTCTAGGTAAGAAACTGCTTCAGATTTCTAAAGCATGTTTAAATATCCTAAAATACAAGAAATTCAGAAATAACATTTAAATTCCAGTAACACTTGAGTGACTTATTTCAGCAGAAGCACTGAAAAATAATTCTGTAAAATAACAGAAGAACTAATTAGATCTCTGCAAACAATAGTTTACAAAGACATCCTTTTTCATATAGGGAAACAGATACCATGTCAGAATGAGACATGGATAGAAGAATTTAAAACATCATAGGACATGCTACAGAAGAAGGTGAGTTCCAGTTCACTCTGCCTGAAAAAAATAGGGTGACATTCAACTTTACCTCTTTAAAGAAGTCAGTTTTCTAAAGGAGGAAGAGGAGAAGAAATGCAGAAGTTTTTCAACCTGGGATGCATTTGTCAAGCCTTCAAGTACTGCCCCGTTTTCTAAAAGATAAAAAAACCCTACGATAATCACAAAATTAGGGAAAAAAAATAGTAAAGTAAAGCAAGCATTAACATAAACATTTTTTGGCCTTACAAATTGAAGTTTATCAAATCCTCTAAAGTCCATCTGAATTCTTCTGCAATAAAGCAATTTGCCATTAAAAAAAAAAAAGGCTCAGCATTTTAGCAGGAGGAAGGGAGGAATTGCCTTCATCCAAAAAAGGGCTTTCGTCACTTATGTGGAAAATCCTTTCATATTATTGGTGCACACTATCACAGGCACAGTTCTTACAAAGAACAATGTAAGACAAAAGAAGAGAGCAATAATTTTATGAAATGTGAACTGAATTCATACCCTTTGGAGAACACGTAATTCTTAAACTGAATATATTAATGACTCTTCCTTACTGTAATTTCCTCAGTACGTATTTCTTATAGAGCCAAAATTTCAGTGTCACTGTGAAAATCACGTATTACACTAAAGTTCACCTTTTGCTGAAGAATCCCTTCATAGTGAGCATGAGGCAAACAACACACATAGGAACTAACTCCAAGTATATTAGTGGTTTTGCTATGCATTGAGCTTCACGCTTCCCTATTTGGGAACTTCTTTCAGCGTAAATCAGTTTGAGAACCACAACTGCTGTGAAGCAGCCCACATCTATTCCGGCTACAGTCACTTCTAGTTCAGTTTTAGGACAAACAATCTGTCCCTTTCAACTTATCTGCCTGGACATTGAAGACATATTTAAGGACTAGTAGTACAAAGGCAAGATAGGCAGCTGATGGATTCCCAGCACAGAAGCTGCACTGAGCCCTCAGCTCGGTGCCCCTTCCCGCTCTGCACGGGCTGGGCGCGCTTGGACACTGCTCCAGAGGCACACGAGCACAGCTGTGGGACTCGTTCAGCCTCACACACAGATGGCTCTCTGGGATTTTCAAATGGCCATCTGGAAAGCGCACCTCGTGCTACACTCATTCCCTGGTTTGCGTAGTACCTTTGAGGGGAAAAAATATAAATATATCAAACACTGTGTGTGGGGGTCCCTAAAGTAAGCTGGTTCAATACATTAAGCCCTGTGCATATTTATTCAAGGTTGAAGTAGCCTGAACTAAGAGTATTGAATTTCATCTCCAGTGTTCACATCTCTCCCAAAGCAAACAAAATACAGGGAATATGAGATTTCTCATGTTTATTTAAAAAATATTAATTTTTATTCTACTATTATACAAAGGTTCTTATAATATCCATAATATCTAATCAAAAATTTAGTTATTAGTAACAGTAGTAATTAAATATACTAAAATATTTTTACATATGGTCTGATGAAGATTTCTTAAAGACTGAACAAGTAAGCAAGTTTGAATTTATACTAAAGCATGAAACAGGAAAGTCATACTTAGGAATGCAGTCATTCAGTGTTAAGATCAAATACAAAAAATCAACTGCCAAAAAGCTTCCCCACAAAAGCACTTGAAATAATAGTTTAAATGTTTCCTCCTAAACTTATTCATTTGGCATAAATGAGAAGCATATGGCACATAAGGCTGTTAAATTAGACCTGGAGTCTTTATGCTTAATATTAAAGCTACAATACTCTCTTCTAGAGGAAGTCAGAGTCTTGCATTGTGCATCCGTAAATTACAGTTGAGACGTAAACAGAATTTTACCAAGTCAGAGCACTCTCCTAGACCATGCTATGCACACAAATCATGGAATCATTGAATCATCTTGACTGGGAAACCTTTAAGACCATCGAGTCCAACCATTAAAACAGCACTGCCAAGTCCACCAACATGTCACGACCTTCAGGGCCACATCTGCATGGGTTTTTAAATCCCTCCAAGGATGGTGAATTCACCGTTCTCAATAATTTCACCTTTGAAAATATAAAAGTCTGAAAAAAGTTTATTCCAGTAATATACTAGCAGAAAAATGATACTTAAAACTCAGATAACTCCCCAAGAATTTTTGACTACAGTAAAAGAAATAAAAAAGGGTTTAATCAACTATGCTCATCAGAGAGCTTGTTTTTCACTTACATTTAGAAGAAAGACATACTGAGTACATTATTATTTACCAGTCTGCATTTAAACCACTAACCAAGATCAATGCCTACAGCAAAATGATTACCCAAAAAATCTGAGCCAGTACCACTTGCTACACAATCAACTTACAGTGGGGATTAGAAAGAAAAAAAAAGTGCCACCAATTAGATATTCATAATTGATGATACTTAAGAAGATATGATTATTCAAGAATGCAGAGGGTTTTTTTGTTGGTGTTTTGTATTTTATTTAGGGGTTTTGTTTGTATGTTTGTTTTAAAGAGGTCGGGATTCTATATTGGTTTAAACATACATGAGACAGATTACATTAACTGGACACGCACTTCAAAATTAGTCCAGTTTTTGGCCATTGTATACTAGATGGCACAATGTATTATAATGTGATTTTAGTCCTAGTTGCACAATGAATGAAAATATTATGTATTTTTACCTTAAAGGCCACGAGAAGAATAATTTGCAATTAAAACCTGAACTGTGTCAGCAAAATAATAAAGTTTCAAGCTACATGATCTCTTCATAGCGCCACTTGTGCAAGAGAACATTACGGACTGACAGGTCTAAAAGAACAGAAAACTCCATTATCAATATAGCTTGTTCTTCCAAGCTACATAAACACTCCTCTCATATCTATTATTCATTACTGAGCGTGGAAAGAAACGTATTCAAAGAAACATTTTTCCATGCTGCCTCTGTAAAAAACGTAGCACGGAAAGCATCAAGAACGCATCCTTATCCTGAACTAAACATACATTCAGTTTCTTTGATCCAGAAAGTTTATAGCTCTGTAAGAAGAGCACCTGTGTTAAACATGATTAACACCCTGGGAAGCACAATAGATAGAAGACAACATAAGATGAAGTGGTCAGAATTACATAGGAAAGAAGCTTCCCCACTACACACCGACGTTAATGAGACTGGGAAACTCTGGAGGAAGAAAACCAGGCAACATGCTGATAAATGCAGATAACAAAAGCACAATTAGAACTTCTCATGATGAGCTATTCCTGAATGCAGACGTTTAAAAGTCTAAATGGAAAAAGACTAGGTAATACATTTGATGACGTAATGAAAATACCTGTTCAAGAATGCATCAGCAGCCAGAAAATAAATCAAGATGCTTGATCACACAAAGTGATTTAAAGTAAATCTGAAAACATGAAAGTAGAGTGTACAAAATTGGTAATATGCTCTTATTTGAAATACTGGCCTACATTTGATGCAAACAACCTAAAAAGAAGTATGCATGAGGCAGAAAAATGGTTAAGAGACAGCTGAAGACAAAGATAGTGAAAAATAACTTCTAACCTGGATATGGGAACAATTTTTTAAAAACAGAGAAGTAAAGAACTCCATGTCTTAGAAGCACATGGAATTAAGTGTCTGAGAAGGTAGAATGGACTATTTCTTGTAACAGAGTAATAAAAAATAAAATGTTTTAATGCACCAAGATAGAAATCTTAACAGCTAACAGAGTACTGCTTCTCACACTGTAAGCTACCATAAAATATCGTGAGGACAATAAGAAGCTATTATAGATAAACATTGTAACACCTGCTTCACATAATGACTTCTTCTGAAGAACAAGGAGAGTAAATAAGAAAACTTACTGATATAAACTAGCACTTCATTGATATGCCTCACAAAAAAACTTATTTTAGGAGCAACTCCTTGCTTAACCACTCAGTATATAGGTGTATACAGCTTCATCCAGCTACTCTAAAGCTATATATCAGAAAATATTAAATAGACACAGTATCGTCTGTTTCCACACTGGAAAAAGGTCTGATTCTTACACTAATCTAATCCCAAGAGAAAATAAAGCCAGCCTTGGAAATTTTCAGTTTTGCTAGACAACTTCTTTTACTTATTTAAATGTACATGTATCGTAATACACATCTCTCATGATAAACATACCACAAATACCATTGTGATTTCCCTGTATCCACATACATAAACTTATTATTCTACCAGAATCCTATTTAATAGACACTTATATAAGCTGTCATTTTGGTAAGCACATAAAACAATAAATTAAAAAACTATTGTCCTCAACAAATCAGAGGTACAACTGCAATTTGCCATTAGAAACAGGCACAAACATTCTGCAGGAACTCTCTTGGCCATAGAGCTCTACAGTACAGAGAAACAAGGTAAAAACTGACAAAGGCAGAAAGAAACAAATCCTCTTCTGAACAGTTATTAACTTAAAATTGTCAGCTCAAGCCTTCTCTTTAATAGAAAAAGCACTCTTCCAACTCTAGTTTTTAGGTAATTGCAAGCTTCAGCAGACAGGCATGCATTCCAACTTTAAAATATAAATGCTGATTATTCTGTATGTAGGATTTAGGTTGCCAGCCTTATTAGACAAGCCTTAGTCACGCAGAACATCTTGGATAAGACATTTCTTCCCTGCCCACTCTGACTCACTAGTAGTAACTAGGCTAAAAAGCTTTCTTTTTGGCTACCAGCAACAAAGAAAGTTACGTGAAAACAATGGGAGAAAGCCTTACCACAGAGAAGTCAAAGATGATTGATAATAGTCTTGTAAACTTTCATGGTGCCATACTTGCACAGTAAGATCCATTTCCTATCAAAAAGGTCACATCAATTTCAGCAGCTGCCAAAAAAGGGGTAAAGAAAAGGTACAGCCCATCTGTTCCAAAAAGCCTCCTCCAAGTCATTTTAAGCTCTAAATTATCTTCTGTGCCTTTTCCAGTGCCGCAAAACTCAGGTGCCAACCTTCTCTCTTTCTACAATGAAAGTGTGCTTTACAGACACAAAATTACTGAAGACAAACAATTAGGGCAGCAGGAATGAAGAGACAACACTGAAAATAAACACTATATACTAATTTAAAGCTGATGTTTTCATAGTTTTCCTAGTATTGCAGAGAGTAGTTATAAAGAGCTGCAGAAGTCAGGTGACTACAGAGAAAAATTTAAGTCCTATTTGCCTCACAAAGGCAAATAAGCAGAACCTGAATAAAACACAGTTGTACACTTAGAACTAAATCCTTCTCTTAGGACTTTATGCAACAAATAAAGCAGAAAAGAGCTGAGATGATTGAGAATGTGGAATAAGAAACTTATCTTCTGTATAGGAAGAAAATACTCTTCTACATTACTTACAGGATTTTGGAAACAATAATAAAGACATTATCCTTCAGCCTTAAATACCACAAAACACACATTAATTATTCTATTATAAGGACCTGATGCACCTAAAAAAAAATATATATATATACACACACACGTAGGTTAGCCACAGAAATGTTACCTTATTCTCTCAGCACCAGTTTCCTTAGAAACAATTTCACATAGTCATCCTACACTAAACCTAAAACATTCTCTTGTCAGGATCCTGGTGATAACCCATCCTATGTCAGACAATACAGGTTTGTCCTCCCCTTGCATCAGTTCATATGCAACAACTCTTCCTATGCTAGTTCGTCTGCATTAACTTCTTTACTTACAAAACATTTCCACGCAAACTGCTTTCCGTGTAACCCTACCTCTCCCAAACACCTTCTCGCTCATGGTTTGGGTTCAAGAAGTAAATTAACTCTAGATAAGTAAGGATACAAAATGAATAGTAAAAGAAGGAGCCAAAAATAAAAAAGCGTGACAGCAAACTAACACTTGCAAAATCATAGTTAAGGTGGTTTTTTTTAAAGCACTCAGTGCTAAGCACTAAAAATGGACAGACACAGGCTAAGAGAAATCTTGAAACAGAATTTCTGTGGGAACAAGACCAAAACAAAATCCAAAACCAAAACAAAACAAATCAAGAAAAAGACACCACCAAAAACCCCTCAATATGCACTTCGGAATAAGACTGCAAATATTATGCTAAGATCACTATCTGGTCTGTAAAGGAAAGAAATCCATGCAGAAACATGCTAGAAATACAAGCTGAAGATTCTAAGCAGCTTCCCATTTTTGAGCTGTAAAATCGTCACTTGAGAAAAATAAATGCCTGTTACATTATAAAAATATCCATAAAAAAGTGCAAGTCAATTCCAGACCAGTATCTAAATTCCTATACCAGTATATATTTCTCACTGCCGTATTCCCCACCAACTGTAATTCACACAAAATGGATTTAGGTTACATATTCTTCAATTAATTTACCTAACCTCCTTTCTTCTTCTCAAAGAAATCTAACCCACAGAATCCTCTGCTGAAAGTAATGAAATCCCTTATTCTAATCTTTCCAACTTCCAGATGGTAAAGCCTCCACCTCCAGGAAGAGGAGTGCAAATAGATTAAGCCTCATCCATGCACTTACTTACACATTCACAAATTCTTAAATGAGTGGAATCTCCAAATTTATCTGAATTTACCTCAGTTATAGCTAAAATTATTTTATCTTGCTGACTTTTAAAAAATGACACAGTAAGAACACAAAGTTCCAAAATAAACTCTCAAAATGGCAGAGTTAAAATAAAGATCCATAAGAATTAAGACATTGTTTTATTGCATGATGCCATAAATTTCATGCATGACTCAGATGCATCATTCACATGCATGGCTTTCAAGGATAAAATTAATTCTGATTGATATGCTGGTCTTACTTTTCCAGTATGAGTTCCCAAACTTTAAAAAGCAAACTGAACAACAAATATAGTTAAATGAAACATCACTGATCACACCACTACTCATCAAGATGACACAATTTCAGAACAGCAGAGATCTCTTCTGCTTGACCTAATGGAATATAGGAGCAAGTTGAACCTTACACACATGTAAGAAGGATTTAAGGCACATACAGAGGCTTTTCACTATTCAGAGGTATAGCAGAGTATCAGCAAGAATTCTGAAATCTAACATCTGCTTCAGCTTTCACAGTTAAAACTGTAGCTGCCTTTATTACTTCCAACTGTCACTGCAGAGGAAACAACTTGTCTGCTTCCATGTGATCCATCACAGCATTATTTCAGTGTCAGTCATTTTCGGTTTCACACTAGTTTCCTGAAAGTTAGAGAGGGGTTTTGAGAACTGCAAAGAACAATCTCACAAAACAGAAAGAAAAACACTGGTAATATTATGTTGAGATTAGACAGACTGTATATGAGTCAGTATTTCCACACATAAGAAATAAAACATGTTTCTGACCATGTTAATTCTAACATGTTTATCCATGTTATTTCTAACATGTAATTCCATGTTAACTCGATCCATTAAGAGCTATGTGAACATCAACGATCAACACATTTGACCCAACTGATTAAGATGATTGTGCTACAAAAATCTATGCCTATGACCAGCCCTTCTGCTAACTTCACTGGGATTCCTCCAGAGCAAGGAATTATATGGCCTTTGTTGGACTCCCCTTCACAGAAAACATGCAAACAAACAGTGCCTCTAAAGAAAGTGCAACCCTTTTTCATCACCTTATTAGAAGCTCTCATGAAGCTCTGAAACTCAGCTTACTGTAACTGGCCCTCTGGCCTATTACTTAGAAGTATATGCTGCTTCTCAATGAAGTAAGTGTGTGAGAATTAAAACAGTAGTAAATGTAAATTAGTGCAACAACTACACCAGGTACCCCCTTTTTCTCGGTACGAGTTTAATAATTAATCTCCACTGCTGAATAGTTAAACACAATGCATATTGTTTACAATCATTATTCTCCTGCTGTTAAACCAACATTAGACCAGAATACAAAATGACCAGTCGTAAGAAAGGACTAATGAATATTTTAGAGTGAACTGATTCATTTTTTCATGTGTTTTTTAAATAGTGAGGACACTAAGTTACTAACATATGTGGGGGTGTTACTTGGGGAGAGTGTTTGGATGGTTTTTGTGGCTTTTTTAATCTGAAGTTTAAATTATTTTTTTTCTAAAGCAAAACTTCATATATAGTATCTTTAGGAACATAATATAAACACAGCAGAACAACTTAAATCAACCCAATCTTTCAGGTACCATGTTAGGCAAGATTTTCCACTATATTTTTCACTTATCTAAGCTATAGATCAGTATAAAAAAGAAAGTATTGTAAAACTACAACAAACAACAAAAACAACAAAACAAAATGGAGACAGAAAGAAAACAGCCTTCCACAGGTGCTTGATAACTCCAGCTGGAATGCACAGCCTTTTTTCCTCCTCCCCTCAACACTGCAGAAACAAGAGCAAGATATTAAATGCACACTACTATTTTCATACATATTTTCTATTTGTAGCCTGGAAAAAACCAGAAGTTTTTCACCAGATACTGCCCCAATGTATATTCAGAAAATGTGAGTCTTTCAAGACTGTGAAAAATTACAGATTTAACTGGCAGCATTGAAAATCCACACAGCAAGCTTCATGGGTATGCTTCTTCCAGCTTTTCTGTGCAGACAGGGGAACAGAATTTATGTAGAGATGGTTAATTTTACAAGGTTCTAGGTTTTCCAGCAAATTTTCTAGCCCTTAAAAAAAAAACCTCACTTAGTACTCAATGTTCTAATCTTCAACTGTTTTTACATAACCTCATCCATACCCAGAGATACTGTGGGGTTTTGTTTGTAATACCAAATAGTCTTCCTGCTAAAAGAAAAACAACTTCAAAAACAGTTGGTAAAACAGTGTTTCTCCTCTCCTCAAGGTTCCATAATAAATTTACCCTTGGAAAAACACCAGAGATGGCCTTATATGCAAACTTGTTAGGAGTTACACTACTGCTTGTTGCAGCATTAATCTTCTTTGAGAAATTCCATGTATTACATCTACTTCAAATAGAAATACACCCACATGAACTATACTAAACATAAATAGTTTCTCTAATCTTTTACAGGTACTGCCCATCTGGGTAACATTTATCATCTTTTACTTTTTTATTAGTTATACTGGCATAGAGCAAATTCAGTTCATTCTCTTCAAACACATCATCAAAAATCTTAAATCAAAGCCAGAGTTTAATTAAAAACCTGTTCTGTTTCCCTATGTAATTGTGATGATAGGGATCAGCAGCGTTTACCAAAGTTCAAGCACCAGGTACCTGGAATTGCTAGATTGTACATTTTTGGTTTAAGTAATATACTCACTCATCTTTCATACAGCATGCTCCACAAAACACAGTCTTTCAAGGGCAACTTAGACAGAAGGTTTAGAAATACTGAGGTCATTGGAATGCATAGTGGACCTGCAGAGAGAACTTGGAGTATTGTTGGAGTAACTCTCCAACAATAGGGCTGATGAGGTATAAAGCAAAAAAAAAAAAAA
>WEKY01021852.1:41846-135022 GCA_013390045.1 Picathartes gymnocephalus
AACAAAAAAAAAAAACAAAAAAAAACCCCACAACAACAACAACAAAACCACCACAACAAAAAAACCCAAAGGAAAAACCCACACCACCAGGACAAGAAAAAACCCCCAAGAACAAGCCAAAACCAATGCACACAGTTCACGTGTGACTCCTTCAGCACATGAAAAAACTGTTCTGAACAAAATACAAACCCAGACCTAACACCCCAGTACTTGCAATTATGTGCAGATTTGCAAGTTGATTACACCATAATTTTTTCTTACCAGTGAACAGTAAGGGTTTGATACTTGAGGGGAAATCCTCATACTTTTTGCCTCATCTGCCAGCTATCCAACGAGCTCTTTGAGAAGATTTTCGTAACATATTTTAACGATTTTGTTCCCTAATCAGTTCTATCTGTTTCATTTGTAGTATTAAAACCAAGAAGATGGCAACTTCAAACATTCCCCTGCAATAAAAAAGGAAATGCTAATAAAAACCTTTTCAATTTTCCATAGATGCATAAACAGGCAGAATTTACTTATAGCAACCTTACATATTTCAGAAAACTCTAAAGTCTGCATTCAGGGAGACAAAGAAATAATCACTGCAATCTCTTCAAAGTCAGCACATATTACTAAAGCAGAATGCCCCAGCAGTTCATAGAAATAGCAAGAAAATAACCACTACTAGAATTCTGCAAAAAGTCAAGGAAAGCCTGCATCTTTCCCTGTAGGAGAGATGTTTTGTCTTTCAAAAGCTACTCACTGGAATACTAATGTGGAATACATCAAAACTTGATAGAGCTGATAACGGACAACATGGTGATTAAGGTCTCTTAATTAGCATAATAATGCCCATTTAAGATTTGTTCCCTCCTCTCTCTCACAAGACCAAAAATTTATTATCAAAACAAGCCATCAAATACAGTAGGCTGCAATCACGGGAGTATCATCAGCAGAGAAGGGCAACGGACCATCACACCCACACACATCTCCACCAGCCAAGTGTGATAAGGTTCCTGCAAAATGCTTCAGTAAAATGACAAGAAGCTGTGCTGAAGCAGCTCTTTCCTAGCAGTTGACAAAAAAAAGAAAAGAAAAAGGAACAGCACTCCCACTTTCCCACTGACCAACAAATCTTTAAACTTTCTGCATTTATTAGACAAAATTAATACCTACAGGCACTGTACTTCAATTTTCTTGAACTTCCATCTACTTTTCATATGTTGAATCTACCTAGTTTTCTGTCTTTAGCACAGACCAGAACGTGCATATCTAAGAAAAAAGGCATAGAGGAAATAACAAAACTGACCTTTGAACATTCAGTAAATTTTAAGTTGCCAAATAAAGGGGGGGGGGAGTGGACGGGTGGCACAAAACACACTGTGACAATCAGCACAATACTCAATTACACAATTTCAGCAGCATCAATGCCAATTAGTACTGGCCACTGACCCTTAATTTAGTCTGGAATCCATCCATGATCTTAATCTGATGAGGACTTTGTGCACAACAAACGTGAAATCTCCCTGTTGCACATTTCTTTTTCTGCCTTAGCATCCTAAGTTTTAACCACTTATGTAGCTAGGAGGAAAAAAATTACAAAGTCAATGTAAACTGTACACATTAACTGTGAAAAACCGTACTGGACCTGCAGCTAACTGAAGGGATTTAAGCTATAGAGAGGAAAAAGCAAAGCATGTACTCTCTCTCAAGTTTAATGCCATGATTCCTGGAACACTAAGTATGTGTGGAACACAGCTGCCATTTGAATGATTTAGCACACGGATGCCTTAAAAACATTTTTCTGCGGCTGAGGAGACAAATCCAACAAAGTCTCAAATAGCAACAATCCAACAAAGTTTTATTTCTGCATGTACAAGGAATGATTCCATGAATATGTTCACCACTGATGCAGAAAAGGTACATACTCTGAAGGTAGCAATTGTCTTACGTGACCATGCATAGTCCAAGCCCACTCAACACCTGCACAAGGAAAAGGGCATCTCAGTCATTTCTGCAATTGGTCCTTTGGAGACACAGAGACAACAAGCCATGCCTGAACTGTTTTAAAATTTTTATTTGTTGTCTCCACTTCTAACACAAATTGTAGTGAGGAGAAAGAAGATCTTGTCCTCTCCTTCTCCCCCAACAAACAAAAAGCAAGCTAGGAAGTTTTCTTATTCAGCAGATACACAGAGGCTTCTCAAACTCAGGTGGTGGTTACACTAATATGGGTGAAGGCAAAGCTGAAGACTCAGAAACACATAAAACAAGTCTTGGCAGATGCACAGACCTAAGTAAACAGAAAAGGCAGTAGCCTGCTTCTAGCCTTCCTGTTCCCTGGAGAATCATGCAATGCATGTGATACCTGTGATTTTAAGGAAAGGTTGCTGTCACAGGATGTCTGTGAAAATAAACAGTGCAAGTATACAGTTTATGAATGCTTAGCATAAATTCATGTGGTATTTCAGGTATTTCTTTTCTATTTGCATTCAACTTACCCTCCAGTCCAAGCCTCTATCTCTATTTGCATGTCCGTAGGTAACACAGAACTGTTTCAGCAATTTTCATGAAGCTCTTGCAACTGACATGGCAAGATTTGCACTGCAATTTGCTGCAGTCCATTAACATGAAGAGAGCTATCAGAATGGCTCGTATGAAGTCTAACAAAATTAGCATCGCTCTTCCCAAGAAATTGGCACAAATAGGTTTAGTAACTTCCAGAAGCTTAAGGATGCTACTATTTGAAATTATTGCACAGATGCAACATTGGAGACCATGGGGTGTGGTGGTTTGTCAATTACATCACTACCAAACAGAATGAACACATAATTAAAATTCTAGAAGCAGCTTTGGAAGCTCAGCAATTTTGTCTAAGGCCTGTTCTATGCTAAGAACAGGAAACAAGCACCTTAAAAAATCCCAAACCCACAGGCATAAGGATCTAGTAATTGTTCCATTCCGCATCTAAACCCGCCTTGCTCTCCCCTCTGTGTCCATATTTAGCTTATGTCTCTATGCTGTTTCAGATCAACAAAACACCTTAAAAAAAAAAAAAAAAGCATTGGAAAGTTCTCCACTGTTACACAAAGAAACATAAGTTTGTGCTGGGATAAATCCTTTGTCAGCATGCCTTACAATTCTATGTAAAAGGGCACATTACTGTCATTTAAACTCCTCAATCACTTCTTGTGTAAGTTCACTACAATAAATGGACTTCAACCAATCATTTGTCTATCCCACTGCTGTTATTAAAATATGAAGAATTTGAAAATACATTAACATGCCCTTTTACTCTTATACTATCACTGTTGTACAAAGAAAGACTTGTACTATAGAGCCTGGGTTCTAGCTACAAACACAAGTGTTAGTTTTGTCTGCTGAAGTTCAGTTTTATATGTTCTAACAATGCAACACGGTTACAACAGAAGTTTGGAAATTCAAACTAATTAATTTTGCAGAAGTAAATACAAATCTTAGCATTTACTTCAACTGTGCCAGAAGCATGAATAATTTTCATCCACAAAATTTTGACAGTGGGTATCCACAATTATCAAGTGATCTGACATCATCTGTTGTTACATGCAGGTACTAAAGACCAGCAGAACATCCATTCTACATAGGGAGCTTTTCTAATTATCATTTTTAACTGGACCTGTGCTTCCAACCCTAAAGCATAAGGAACCAGTGATATGCTGAAGCATCAAGTATTCTTTTCAAAAAAGTATACCTCTAACCCAGAGTAATAAAGAGATATCAAAACTCAAAGTTGAGTGTTTAGATTCTTGTTCTTTGCCCTACTCTGATGGCATGTACCAGGGTTCTTGATAAATTGCTCACTCCACCCCTTCTATAACTAAGTTTACATAAAAGCCTCCTACTTTCTGAAACATGTCTTGTCCAAAAGGTTATTGACCCTCGTGTTCAGCCATCACAATGCTGCTGCTACCACACCATCTAAAGGGGATGGTGGAATTACCACTGCAGCTTATGCATGAGGCACACTGGTCATAAGATACCACAACTTCATAAAGTTCATGTTTAAAAAAATAAACTAAAATTCTAGCTGATTTTTCACATGCAGAAAATACAATATTCAAATTTACAGATACAAGCTAACTTGAGCTATTTCTACAACAAAATCTGCTACACTTACACTCATGTGTCTCCAAGATTTGTGCTTAGAATATTTGAGAAAAGTACTTGAGTAACTACTACTGGACTTCTTCATAAACTTTTCTAAATCAACTTTTCTGCTTTCTAAATCAACCTTGTGGCCCTGTTCCAAATCAGAACAGAGGTAGGCATGTAGAAGGGCTGCTCTCCAGCCTCTCCTTCAGGTCAATATATCCTCAAACTCAAAGGAGACAGAAAAGACAAAGTAGAAAATAAAAACAGGAGATGTAAAAAAGAAACTGACACCAGAACTCTCAGAAATAACCAAACTAATTCAATTTAAAAAAAAAAATTAAGACAGGAAGGAAAAAACCCAAGCAAATTTTGCACATATTTCAGCTCATTATCTTTCAATCCAATATCTTCTCAGCTGAATGGCCATGAAAAATAAGATTATTCTTTTAAATTTTCTGTCTTCCCAGATAGATGTCAAATAATTCTCCCAGCTCACATATGGGTCAAGGCAAAGCAGAAGGGGGGAGGAAGACCCTAAATAAAGTTACAATTTAATATTTATAAACTACTAAATATAGGGAATGGAAACAGAAAAATATTCCAGAGATATCAATTTTGCCCTGTATGAATCAGCGAACTGCAGTCATGCAGTCTGCACAAATGTCCATGTCACACATTTCAGTCAAGCAGAGCTCAGAGGAACAGCAACGTGGAACTATTTAAAGAACTCATGAACCATACACAATGCAGACACCACTAAAGGAAATCTAACCACCTCAGTTTTCCGAAGAATCACAGTAATTAAAATAAAAACACAATAAGATAAGATAGATTATGGAGATTACCCACAAAAACACACACTTCACACTTTTGGAATGTTAGCCAAATGCTTGTGTAGCAATATAAAATGAGACATCATTAACTACTTTGTCCTGTAGAAAAAAAACCCCACAGAATATGCAGAGACAGAAATTCCTGGAAGAGTGTTTTAACAAATTTAAACTGCACCAATCATCTCCATCAGGTCCTGTGCTAAACAATGTTACACAGTCAGGGAATTTGGCATTTTCCAATGCCAAATGATAACAATTATAATCACTACTAAGAGATAAATAAATAAATAAATAGTTTACCGGTTTGCAGTAGTTACACACCTTATATTTTATTTTTCTACCCTAGTGGGATCTCATTCAAAATGTCTCTGGCTCTCCATTCTCAGGCAAAGTTAATAAATTTGAACATAAAATCTGTATTTCTCTACAGAATCACACCAAGAGGTCAAGGCAGCAGATCGGACATAGGCAGTGGGCAGCAGAGGCAAGCTGGACTGCCTGCAGAACAGTAAACAATTAAGGAAGACTGAAAAAGTAACTTGCCAATGATATTTCTGTCTTTTATAAATCATCTGAATTGATTAATAATAAAACACCTGTTGAATCCTGTGCCCAAATTCATTATATTTGATAGAAAAATATAACATTAACAGAAGAAAAAAAAATTGCTGTGTGGCCATTCATGATACAATAAAAAGCTTTTACTATTATCAATAATCTACAGCATGGATTGAAACAGTTTGCAAACTCTATATTACTGTACCCAGTCCCTGATCTTGGTTTTTATGTTCTCTTCTTTGTAGCACTGCTGGCAATACAGAATTTTATTTTATGGGAAGGTTTTCCTAAACAACTATATTTTATTTCATCAGAAGTGCCCCTCTACCTCTTGAGCCTTTATTTGAAGTTTAGAAACTAAAGTCAGGATGCTATACAAAAAACAGGAGTCCATTGAGTCACTCCATAAATCTGTCGTACGACTAAAGTTAAAAAAAAAGACACTTGAATTATTTGTCTTATTAGAAGAAGGAATTACCCAAGCAAAGGTACAGAGAAAAAAATTCAACCAGCTTGCCATTTTATCTAGAGCAAGTTATACAAGCATAAACTCAAACTACTTCCGTACTCAAAAAAAAAACCCTGTAGAAAACACCATTAAATAAGTCAATAATTACTTCGCACAATTATTCCGCTTGGAAATGAAAGTAACTGATTGAAGCAGCAAGTCAAACTGTACTACTTGTGACTGTCTCTGACCAGATCAGTTTTCCCTGAAAGGGACTTCTTCAATGATTATTACTATGGCACAGATGTTCTTCAAGAAGACTCAGCTGGGGAAGCCTCCACCTACACTTCCTGATACTCGTTCATATCTTAATATAAGGAAACGAGCATCAAGAAAAGTAATGGAATTGAAAATCCTTTTCCAGCCAGACAAGTCTCTGAGTGAACACATGACCCCGATCTTTAAAGATTCTCAACTCACATTAAACTGCTTGGTAAAGATCCAGACAGGTGTGCCTCTCCTCATAAAGAAAATAGGGAGTATCACATGAAGGTCTCAGGTAACAGCTTCAAAACAGAACAGAGAAATGGCTTATTGACACCACACATGAAGTGCAGCTCTTACTGACAGAAAACATGGTAGCTGCAAACACCATACATGGGCTCAAAAGTTTTTTTAAGTATATCTATGAAACAAAAATCCATACAACATATCATTCCCACTGAGACTAGGAGAGCGGACCTAAGGAATAATCCTATATTCTAGAAAAGAGTGTATGAGTAAAGCACCTGCTGTCAAATGAGCACCTGCTCAGCTGTGGCAGACAAACAGAACTTGGAACAATGGAACTGTCACATTCCAGGGTCTCAGAGCTTCAGGCTTCAAGAGAGAATAAGAGATCAGACCAGTATGGCTGTTCCTGTGCAGAATGGTCTTTGGCTTGCCAACAAAAAAAACCAAAAAAAACCCAAAACCAAACAAAAAACAACCCACCAGCAAACAAACATCATGAACAGAAAGAAACTAAGACTACTGCTCCAGCCCGTCACCTCTCTAAAAAGAAGTGAAACAGGGACTGTGATATTATCCATAAAATATTTAGCTCTCTAATGATGCCTGAGAAGATAATTTCCTTCCCCACTATTCATAGCCTTTTTTTAAAAAGCATTCAAAGGAACCAAGGTGAACTAAAGAAAGATCTTTTCCATCCTTATTGTAATTAAAGTAGCATTAACCATTTTGTTCAGCTGACAAGAGGCTTCCAATGACATAACTGACTACTAATACAACAGCACAGGAAGTAACATGCAATTTCAGGGGGAAAAAAGATGCAATATTTAAGGAGTTCAAATATGTATTCTGATATTGAAGGGGAAAAAAACCAAAACAACAACCCCACAACCCTTTCTTGTAACCTCAAAACTGAAAATACTTGAAGTCACTGTCAGTCACACAGCTCTCTACTCCAGAAAACAATTATGAAGAGCATACCACCAAACAGTGTCCAGTGCCAGAGAGAATACTGGATGCACAGGCAGAGAAGAATGGTACCTATAATGTATCTCACAATCTGTTAATCCAGAATGCACAGCAACACAAACTGCTGGAAACATGGACTTCTGAAAGCCATCCAAGAAATCCTGCAGCCTTCCCCTAGCTTAACAACAAATCATAACTAGCATGGCTGGATACATGCTAACATAACTTCATCTTAGAACGCTTAATCTTTGCAGTACTTATCACCACCATGAATTAATACCAAAAGAAAAAAAAAAAACAACTGAATAAATCACAAAAAGTACTGATTATTTGCACATGGAGTTTCAATTACCTTTCTTTCCTAGAGGACATTCAGCTGTTTGGTGGGGTTTTTTTACACAATATAAAAATTTCTTTTGTTATTTCCTTCTGCATAGTATTGATTTCTCCAGACTGATACTGTAATTATGGGGAAGCTTCCTTCTCAAAACACATTGCAGCAACACTTGTAGGCCCCTTGAAATTATGCAGACTCACACACTTGAAGATACAGCATCAAAGAGCTCACTATAATCCCAAAGTATCACATCCCTCATATTTGCAGTCTTATTTTTAAAAGAGTATGGTCCATACTGAAAGAAAAGGAAATACAGGAAGCAAAAGATGGTAGAGCAGATCAACTGATTGCACACAGTTTTTCTTACTATGAATTCTTATGTACTTGGGGGGTGAAGGGGAAGGTGAAAAAAGCTACTCCAAACCTTGTTAAAGCCTGAAAGAGATGGTGGACCTGAAGGCAAATCCCACCAAGTGCACTCCTCTGCTACCATTCTGTTCACGCACAACAGATCACACAAAACCAATGCTCTGTGATCAGAATTGAACATCCCTGGAGAGACCCAGAAATATCAGCATAGTTTTGTGCATAATACTTAAGTCAGGCTTCCAAGTACCATGAACAAAACAAAATAAACAAAAACAACCTCCAAAATAAATAATAAGAAAGCACCAAACATAAATAAAACTAGGACTTTGTATCCTTCCCTCAAAGAATAAAACCAATGTATCTGGTATCTAACATGTCTACAGATGATTGAAAAAAAAATTCTGAGAAAAATATCAACATTCCTCAGCACCACTGGACTTTGGATACATACACATTAACCTTCAGCCACAGTAAGAAACAAGAAATGCTTTGTGAGTATCTGGCAGAACTGCATTCTCTGTAAGACAGGGATTTAAGCACCTCACAAATAAAGAGCCCTCCTACAATTCCACCCCTCCATACATTACAGAAAAACCAACGTGTCTCTCATCCTGAGAAAAGACTGCTCTGAATCTTCCAGACTTTATCTCACAGTGAAAAACATTCAATGCTGAAACCAGACTGAGGCAGTCTGGATTAAACAGATGGTACTCTATTTAGAACAGTTTCACTGTTAATAACATGATAATGGCATTCCTGCTGGAAATCTTCTCATGCGTTTCCAATATCCCTATTTAAAAAACCCTAAAAGCCAGAGGTAGATTTCCATAAAAATATATTAGAAAAAAGGCACTACAGTCTATCCCAAAGTTCCGCCGGCATCATGTTATAATGTTTATTCTCATTTTAATAGAAATAACAAAACTTAATATAAATTTGTATTCTGCTAAACTTTATCATGTTCTATACAACTGAGGAATAATTTAAGTCTTTATAAGTCGCTGACTGTGTAGTTAACTTTTACCAGTCTCTTTCCAGATGAGGCAGACTATGTGCTAAAGTCTGATGAGCATAAAAATAATTTTAATTAACCAGGGACTAAGGCAATTGACACTTCACAGCCACACAGGCAAAACGCCGAGTTCCCGACACAAGCACTCAGTGAAACCAAGTCACCACCTCACTCAAGCAGCAGCTGTCAGAAGAACTCTTCACTTTCACCTACCTTTCAGTGCACTTCCAGGATTTCGGGACGTCTTCCCACTTCTCCTATGGAAACAAACACCAACGTTTTTTCAAGACATACCCACTGAAAACCAAAACTCGGCTCCTGGCGCCAGCCTAGCTCGCTGGGAGCTCCGATTTCTCCCCCAGCTTCTTCCCCTACCGAGGCGCACTCCGAGGGCGGGCAGCGAGCGGCACTGCCCGAGCCCCGCCACCGCTCCTCGCGGGCAGGGCAGGGGACCGGGCTTATATAACCGCGGGGAGGGGGCACCGTCCGAGCGGAGAGGGAGCGGGAAGGGGTCAGAGGAGAGGCAGCAGAGCAAAAGGGCAGGAGAGGGAGCGCGAGCGGCGCTGGCGGCAGGAGTGCTGGGAACGGTTCGCGCCCCCACACGCACAGACCCTGCGGGGCTTCCGTCCCTGCCCGCACAGCCAGCAGCGACAGCGGCGACAGACGGCGACAGACGGCGACGGGCAGGCCGCGAAGGGCGGGAGATCCTCGCTGCCGGCGCCGGCCCAAGCCTCGACACCTCCGCCGCCGCCACCCCCTCACCCCGCTCTCCTCCTCCTCCGCCGCCACCTCCAGCACCGCCAGCCCCGCACCTCAGCAACGCGGCCGCCCATTGGGCCACGCCCCCTGCAAGAAGCCGCGCACTGATTGGCTGTTTCCCGCTCCGCTGCTCCTTCGCCCCGGCCCCTCAGCCTGAGCCCGCGGCTGCTCCTGGCCCGGGGCCAGCTCCGCTGAGTCGGGGCGGGAGCGCTGCGGGTGGCAGCTGCCCGGGCAGGGGGTCGGCCAGCGGCTCGGCCAGCGGCTCGGCCAGCGGCTCCAGGGCCTGTGTGCCCTCAGGAGGCCAGCGGGAAGAGCCGGAACGGAAGCTTCCCGGAACCTGCGTGGCTGGCCCACGCTTCCTGTAGCGGCTGGTCCTCGCCTGGCTTCCGCTTCCGGGTGGCGGCCGCGTCCTGAGCAGGGTCGCGGAGCGGACAGGTACCGCAGGCGGGGCTGGCATCGGCACCGGGCCGTGCTGCTGCCGCCGGGTTGTCCGTGTGTGGGCAGGGCAGGTGGCGGCGGGGGCAGAGGTGGGGGTGGCTGTCACTCCGGGTTGTGCCCTCCCTGCCCTGCTCGGTCCGACCTCTGGCCACAGCTTGTGCTGGTTCTGACAGAGAGCGCCCGGCTGGCGCTGCAGCGCAGCCCGCTGGCCGCGGCGTGTGCATGACAGGGCATAACCTCCTCTCTTGTAAAGGGTGAATATTGGTAGGAGAGAAGCCTTGGGTTTCTATCACAGGGTTCGAGCCTGGGCTCTAACTTGGGGGGAGCTTTTCGGGTAATGGCAGCTCTCCAAGTTTCCTCATGCAACGAAATCTCTCTGCTTGCCTTCACGGCCTGGAGTCATCTTCAAGAGTTACAGGTTTTGAAGCTGTGTCCTGCATTCCGGTCAATTTTCTAAAAGTTAAGGACAGTAAATCTGTTTGTTGCTACTTGATACGTGCTAAAATGGGAAACCTTGACTCAGAGAAGACTCAGGTGCTTTGTGAAAATGGAGCCTTAAAAGCTCGTTTTCTTTCATGATCTCGCTGAAAATGTTCAGCTTCACATCTGTTTTTAAAGAGAAACTTAATATTTTTGTAGTTCTCCAAGGTGTATGTAAATAGAGCATATATTTTTAAGCCTCATCAAGTGACTGATAAGGTGCATCTCCTTGTCCACTCATCTATCCTGGCCCTGCTGATTCCCACAGTTATATCTGACTGAACTGAAGGCAGCTGAAAAGGAACTGAGGAGCCAAGTCTTTGTTTTTCTCAAGTTTTGTTTCAGAGCTCGGCAATTATAGCTCTCCCACACCTAAGTCAGAAATTTTTATTCTGAACTCTTTGTGATTATTCTGGAAAGTCTGGGAGTTGTGGGGGGCTAGTGTTGCTGAAGTGCATTTATAAACAGCGGAAACCACAGGTTTTCTTACGCTCTTCTCTGGCATAGAAGGTTGACATAGGTGCCCCTTGAGTGTAGTGATGATGGTGATTTACAACACAATAATGCCTAAGTTTGCTTTACTGCACATTTTGCTTTATTGTATGTAATCACCAGCTTCTGAAACACAGCATAAAGTCCCTGGGCTCTCTGTCTTACAGAACAAAGCTCTTTGCTCTCTACGTCTTCTCGTTACCTCCCTGTTTTTCCTGTGCAGGGGATTATCTTTTGCAAGTGTATAAAAATAAGATGATGCTCTCTGCACAGTAACAAACTGACCTTTTCCTGTAGGTATGGGACATGGAAGTGACCACGGCCATGGCCATGGCCATGACAAAGTGGAACTCCCTGACTACAGGCAGTGGAAGGTGGAGGGAACTCCCCTCGAGGAGGTGCAGAGGAGGCTGGCTCGACGGGGCCTGAGGGATCCGTGGGTTCGGTAAGTGCAAGGGCCTCAAAAATCATCTTAATGTGTCATCTTGTAGCATCATCCAGACCTGGTCATTGTAGATAATTCTTTCTTCAGTGAAAACAGTGACAATTAGTCAGAATTTCAGTAAGTCTTTATTTACTTTTTGTATGAAGGTCACACCTTGCATCACCTTGAGCACTCTGCACATCTTGGAGGCAGCCTTGCACTTTGTGATGTTTCTTGCTAACACAGGTTAGGCATAATGACCAACACTTCATTTACCAAAACATCTAAGTAGCAGTAAGTCTGCACATATGAGTAAGCCTGTCCTTCTCTGCAAAGAGATTGTGTGCTCAGATCTTGATGAAGATGATGGAACTTGCACTGACATTCTGAAGAGGAATATCATTCTTCATATACAGCAGGAGGTCTTTATTTGACAAGAAGAAAGGTACACGTATACAGGGTGGAATTGCATTCAACTGTGAATGACATCATGGAGAATCAGCTATTTACTTCTGATGTTACCACTCTACAATGAATATCTCTTCCTTTTTAGATATTTAGGCAGCTGTTAAAACAGGGCTTAATGTATTTCTCCCACATCATGAATTATGCAGTACTTTGTTCAACCACCCTTTCATCTTGGGGAATAAAAATACCAAATGTCTTGTGCTGAGTAGTCTAGTCCTTCTGTAGGGGAAAAGTTGCGTGAGCAAACTGCTCCAGGAGTCTTCATAGAAAAGGCTTTACTTCAAATCACTACAAGAAAAATGGAAGAGGAAATAAGTCATCTGTTAAAAAGTTGTTTCATGCTATAACCTGTTGAGGGGTTTGAGGCTGACAGCACTTTATTTTCTTTGGAATAGTTTGAAGATGTAAGCATAAAGTAAAACATACTTTTAATGATGATAGGAGTCACTTGAAATATCAGCCCTTAATAAACTTTCCAGGCCTATGTCACATTTATCTTGCCTCTATTTCTGTGGAGTGCAAGCAGCATAAGCTTTTTTCCCTTTGGTTGAGACAAAATTGTTTTCAGCAAGCAACAGGCTTATTCCCATTGCAAAAAAAAAAAAAAAAGAATACAGTTTAATATTGTAGGCTTAGTGTAAATTAACCTGATCTTTAGTGCCTACAGATCCCGTTTCAGGAAGTGCTGCAAAGCAACACACTGGAAAAGACACTGTCATATTTGTTGCCTCTCCAAGATAAAAGAAAATTCTTGTCTCTCTGGTTAAAGAAGGGGATTGAACCAATTGGGGGTTCAAATAAGGAACAAAGTCAAACCCAAAGCATGAGATGATTCCTTCTGAACTTCTTAAATTTTATGTAAAGTAGTATGTCAATTCCGTAGGACAGTACAAGTATCATGAAAATCTTCCTTAACAAATGAGAAATTAAAGTATCATGCTACTTGCTTCAATAGTCTGGCAGAAGATTGTATTATTAACATCTTGCACCACAAGTTTTGAAAAAGTCACCCTCTCTAGAGCTCCCTCCCCCTTGGTATGCTGAGTTCATTTTAACAGGCAATCTGCTTTCAACCTTTATGGCAAACGCACGTTAATGTGCATATTAAATACAAACCAAGCTTTGTGAAAGATGTCATACTTGGAAACTTCAAGTTTGTATCAATTAGACCCTATACTGGCACCTGGAAGATACTCTTCCATGCCAATATGCTTTCATCCCGAGTCACAAAATCCATTTGCACAAGAGGATTATCTGTGAACATAAATATCTGCCCCCCTTGTTTTAAACCCCCGTCTCTTCTCCCTAAATGACAGTTCTTATTTTATTGCTTGTTTTTTTTTCCTTTTCTTAAGGACTTTTGAATCCTTACAAGACACAAACTACACCCATCTCCATAGATTACACTGGTTGTGCTACAAATAAATAAATATTTGTAGTGAGTTAGAGGAGTGACTAATGTTTCAGTAACAATGTAGGTTGAAAACAGTAAAGCAAAACAGTGTGAAGTTTGTACATACTCTGTAGCTCAAGCTAAACACCATCTTTTCAGTCTTTTTTCTTTTTAAATCATCTGACTCTAGTATAGTGAAGTGTTGTATTGTGGGACAGAAATTGCCTCTACACTAAGAGGAGCTATTGATGTCTGGAAGAATTTTGCTTGTAATATTTGACTGTGCTACCTACTATCTAGCACAGTGACTAGGATTTGTAGTTAGTCCAAGTCATGCAAGTGCTAGTGGGCTCTGATTTGTTGCAGAGTGTAAACAGAAGAGTACAATTACATGATTTCAGGGAGGTGATTCTGTTCCTATAATTGTGTTGTTTGCTGGCCATACTTTTATCTCAAGTTAGATGTGTAAGGGTTGGAGTTTATATCATGAACTTGTAACTCCTTATACTTAAATGACAGAACATATTGTACAGCCTCAATGTCTATCTAACTGAAATACCTTCATCATTCTTTTATATATATATATATATTCCTGTTAATGTGTATCACAGTGGCTCCACTGTTCTTCTTTCATTTGCTTTCGTTTTCCTTCTAGTAATGAAGTCTGGAGATACCAGGGTGGCTTTGCGAGACCTATCACCATAACAGAAATCTTTACTAGGGGACTCAAGTGGGGAGTTGCAGCTTTTGTCATAGCTCTGGGCATTGAATATGCACTGTTCCCTCCAAAGAAGAATGGAGGCCATCACTGAAGATCAAATACGACAACTTAATATTTACTACTCCTAAGCTGAAGAATATATAAGCCTGCTGCTCACTCTGTACTTATAATATGCATATTAAAGTCTATCACAGGCAAACTCGTGTTTCTTTGATTTTGTTATATTTTTGTGGAAGGATCAAAAAACATGAATTTAACTGGCTTCAATCTGGGGAAAAAGACCAACCCAAGATGGCTCCTCGGTTGCTGTACCATCCTTTAAAGAGCAAGATTAACTGTCAGACCAGCTTTTTCCAAGCCCCGCCAAAATTCTCTTAAATGAAATTGAGAAGTGTGTTGCTTTTAAGAAAAAATTTGTACCATATTTATTACAGGTTTAATAACAATTATTTCTCAGTAAGTGGTAATGAATGACTTGTCACTTCTTAAAAGTGTTTGTTACTATGTGCTTTTCTGTCTCTAAATAAAAATAAATATTAGCTTAAAGCTTTAAAAACAACTCCAGACTGCCTCAAAGTATATGAAAATACCAAAGCTTATACTTAATCCTATTGAACAGTTAATTAGCCTGGGCTACACTATGCACCAGAATAATCTGTGTAATATCCAGACGTAAAAATTACATTGCTGCCACATTTGCTGAATAAAATATTTAACTCAGCAATAACTGTACCTTATCCTAAAATGACTTCCAACATACTTGACTGTAATGTGAAAAAAGAGAACAACTTGATCCTTTGCTCTGGTGTATTTACAGGTTTATTTATTTTTACATCCAGTCTCTCTCAGTAATTTGTTTTAAATGTCCTAGTTTTCCTTAAATTATCTTAGCAGCTTCTGGCATGCTTTAAGAATGCCTGGACTGAAGACAATAGCAGAAAAGGACCTGTGGGCAGTATATGTGTCCTCTGCAGTACCAGAAATTATAATTGTCTGAATATCCTACTGTAAATTTTCTTATGCCATTAGTAACAAAGCAAGGAGGATATATTACATGGTTTTTCAATCCGAACAACAGGACATCTGTCACTCAAAAGAAAGGCAACATTAGACAAGTGAGGAACTGTAAATGCCATTAAACAACTACATAGTGTACTTCCATGGTGAAGAAATTGAAATTTTTTAATAATCCTGTCACAAATTGTAGGTTTACAAAAAAATTGAAGGTCCTATCAAAACATGGCTAAAATATCTCTTTTTTAAAATATTTGTATTCACACACAATCTTTCTGAGTGAGACTATAATAGAGCTTTATTTTCAGAGCCAATAAACAACATCTGTTACTGTGAGTGCAGATATACTGTTCAGTGGACTTCGTCATCTTTGTATGACATTGCTCAAGGCACTGTTCATAGTGCATTCATTTTACCAAACTTCTCTTGCCTAAATCCTTTTCTCAAACATTCCTATCCAGTTGCAGCATTCCCTGAAAAACAAACCAAGCACCTACTGTGTAAGATCTGTTGCACAACATATTTCTATTTTCCCTTAGGCACTCCTACCCAGAATACACATTTTCAAAGGCTGATACTCACTGCTTGTTCTCTATCTGGTTCTAAGACTAAACCTCCTAGAGTGCTGAATTTCAGATGGTTGTTCCGGAAAACAAGTAACAGAGGTAACTGTTAATATATTAATAGTTGTTACTATGTTACTAACATTAATTATACACCTAGAATCAGTTTTTAAATATGGTATAAGCCTGCCACTTCACGGATAAAGCAAATATATCCATATTCAGTTAGACTAGACTAGTTTCGGTAAAATTTATGCATTTGTGAATTAAGGTGGTATTATTTGGTGGTTTAGTAGCCAGATGGCAGCCACTGCCCTAAATAACTGTCTTATAATTTATGATGAACATATTTTGCCAATATTGTAGAATATGTCTCATCATTGTTACACATACAATACTCATAGAGATTTTTCTTTCACAGCTATAATAATACCAATCCTGCCTGGGGATGGAGTATTTTCAGTGTATTAAAATAATAGTACCAAATGTGTTTTCACTGTAACCATAGCAATGTCTGTCCTTATATTAAAACAGCTTTTCTACCAGCATATTTTACAGTGCAAAAAACAGGGTCCCAAACAGCAGTAGCACCAGCAGGTGAGGAACATACATAATTGTAATACCACAGTCAGGAAGCCTTTTGTATCATAAGGTCTGAAAAATAAAACTGATGATGATCCATTTTCTGAAATGCAGGTGGAAATCCCATCTCCATCAGTAGTCAAGGAGCTGGTTTTGCTCCCTCAGAAAGATACTTGTGATTTATCTATTGTTTTTGATTATTCTACCTATCATATTTACATCATTAGCATAATCTTCCAAATTTGTATGTTACAGAGAAGTTTAAGTAGCTAAATAATGCCAATTTATTCTAATTTTATTATAATTTACAATTCTAGTCTGCATGAGTACTATCTGTGAAGACAATGTAGTATGTTAAATTAGAAATGGAGAAGAATGAAGAAATGTGCATACAACTTGTAAATGCTGCCTATAAAAATATGGAAACTGCTTAATGAGCATATAAAAATTAGGTAAATTAAGAAAAAAGTTGAGCAAGTACACCGTATATTGGTAGCTTAAGCAATGGCTGTGTTAAATTTGTAAATCACTTATTCAACCATTTTTGAAAAAATAATTACAAGCCTGTAGTCATACCATCTCCTTAAACCGCTTGTATCAGCCTGTACAAGTCTCTATATGTTTGTATAGAACAGATCCGAGGAGAAATTGTGCATATTGATTCACAGGAGGTAGCTGGTTTCCTTCTCAATCAGCTACATCTTAATAGCAGGGTACTGCGATAGCCTTGAATGATTGGTATTACAGTGAGAGCCTGACCATACAATTTCAGTAAGAATACAACTTATTTTTTTTAGAACACACTTGGTACAAATTCTAGTGTGGGCGATTATTTTCTGTCTCCTTTTCCCCCGCAGTTCCAAAGACAGCATGACTCTTCGTGTGTGCTATCCCAGAGTGCTGCACTTCCACTGCTCTACTTTTAGCAGCACAAAAAAAAAAAAAAGACTCACTGTTTCGTAAATGCTTTGAAATCCATTGAGCTGGGAGTTACACGTGTCTGATTTCACCATAGATGGAGGTGGATTTTGTCTAGTTCAGCACATAAAATTTTAAATTTTAGGCCTTTGGGAGAACAGCTCCAGCTGCAACGCCAGCATCCCGCAGTGAAAAGCTTCACCAAAGTTGCTAGATTATGTCAAGGGAATTGCAACACCCAGTTTTCAGGAACAAGGCGTTACGCAATATTTACTTAAGACGATACAGCGGGAAGCATACAATTTTCACACAGCTGTACATTATCCTCACTGTGAACGAACAAATTCAGAGTGAGACATGAACCATACGAGGGGTCACGGCTAGACTCCTGCCAAAACACGTGCCCACACGGACCGCAGGCCTGTAACTGCTCACCGAAAACCCTGCTACTACTTCCTAGCTCGCAGGGTCACCACAGAGCGGTTCTGTCTGTCCCCACCCCAGCAGCAGGACAAAACACAGGCTACAAACGCCTGTGCACATGCTGAACTCGGGACCGCGCCGCCACCGCGGCCTCCCCTCACAGCGCTGCCCCCGCCGTAGTATCCCCGGCCGGGGGAGGTGCCGGGACGCGCCGCAGGCCCTGTCCCGCCTCCATCCGCTGGGAACTGGGCGGCCGTGTTCAACCCCGAGTTCAGTCTCCAGGGGTACGCCCGGAAACAAACCCATCATCCTTTCCCCCCGCCCCGGTCCGGCGCTGGGCAGCCCGTAGGCCGGTACCGCCCCGCCTCCGCCCTGCTCCAAATGCCGGACCTGGCTGCTGTGGAGACCTCCCCGAGGCGTCTGGGTGCGTTATACCTTCCCCTCTCCTTTCGCCCCTCCTTTCCCTCGCGTTTCCCTTCCCACCCTGCGCTTTCAGCTTAGGCGGCCCAACATCCCATGCTCCGGGATCGGGTCCCCGTCCCTGTTCACGGGGGAGAGGCGTCCTGCAGAACCCGAGCGTCCAGCGCAAGCCAAACTCGGCCTTGGCTCGTGGCGAGAACCGAAACCGAATTTTAAATGACGTACTTAGATGACTGGAAATCTGCATAAACCACCTTTAGTAGTTGGGGATTTTTTTGTTTGGTTTGGGTTTTTGGGGGGGGTTCTTTGTTTGGTTGGTTTTTTGTTGGTTTTTTGTTTTAATTAGGAGGACTGCGATGTTAAATTAGCGTGGTCATTTTAGTTTACATCGAGAGAAAACTGTTCAAGCGTAATAAGGAATGCGATGGTTCCCGCGGGAATTCCCTGTTTTTCCTGAGTACGTTACAAAAGTCCTGTTAGAGGGCGTAGGGCAGTGAGGAAATAGGGAAATTTGAAAGCTGCGGAACATGCTCTGCAACTTTGAAAAATGCCAGATGGACCTGGCTCCAAGTGCAGTCGTTCCACCATCGCCACCTTTTCAAACAATGCAGAACAGAGGAAGCACAAAGCACAACCGGTGCCGCCTGTAGCCAGGTCATCTTCTGTTCTCTCCTTTCAGCACAGGGTCTTCCACATGAGTTCATCTTGTGAAAGGAAGATAATTTCCCAAGTCAGAAGGACACTCACTGGTGTCATATCCTGATTTTGTTGCTGCAAAGATGACTGTGAGAGGTTCAAGATACAAAATGCCAGCAAGGAGTTAACTGGAGCCTTGTGCATCTTTGTGTGAAATTTTAGTATGTTATTTCCTGCTCCTTTGCAAGGATGTTTAAAAAAAAAAGAAAGCCTAATTACAGATGTGGATGAACACGATAATTATTGAGGCAGCTTTATGTCTGATGAGTATGAACTTTTTTATTTTGTCTTAGAAGATAAGCTGATTTTTCTCTTTTTGTAGAGAATGTACATTCAATAAATCATCTTGTTGCTGGGCCCAGATAATCAAAAGCTAGGCTGCAGGGTTTATGTTGTGATTGCTTTTATCTTTTTCTCTAACTTTTGCTGCTATGATAGCTGTATCTGTGTTGTTTGAAAAAGTGTTCATCAGATGGAAGAGTGGAGCATGATGCCCTTCATCTGTTATGGTGAAGTGTATCTGGCTAACATGTACACCCAGGGAATGTATCAGGCTTGATCCAGTCCTGTGACATTCCTGCTATCAAAATACGGGGACATGACTTTTGGATGGAAAGTTACAAATTGATTTAGTTTGTACTAAAAAAATCACTTCCCGTTGCTCTTACTCATTCCTGATGCAGTACCTAGTGAATGTTGTTAGCAAATCACTGTATGTGCACTGCTGGTTTTCCTTTTATTTAGAGCATCATTCCTGGTTCACTGCAGTCATACAGAAGAATGACGCTTGGTCATTTTCTTTGGTTTTCCCATTCCCATAAAATTAGGAAGTAGGCCCCCCACAGTAATTTGTGATCTTGATATTTGTCAAACAGAGAATGAGTTGATGTAATCACTGTAAAGTCCTGGATGGAAACTAGTGTGTGCTGGATCTGGATCAGTGATTTGGCAATGGTCAAATGCCAGTTTTCCAGTGTTCTTGTGAACAGACCTGCATACAGGTAAGATAATTTCAACACTGAGAGTATAATCAGCTTTTTATTGTAATGAGCATGTGATGTACCATATATAAGGGAAATTCACAAAAGAGGATGATTCATGTGTGTGTTTTAAAGGCAGATTATTTTTAAGTTAACATATAAATAGTAATTTTGCGCTTGGCTGAAATTTCACCTTGGTAGGAAATTCCTCCCTAACACACACGAACACCCTCTTTTCTTTCCACTGGTTTTAAAAGATTAGATAAAAATCAGCTGGAGTAGTTAAAAAGTTTTTCTGGTATTTCCAAAAATGACCAAAAGTTTTTAAATTCCTGTTTCATTTTAGAGTTAGACTATGTCTTCAAGTTCTTTTGAAAGTCCCAGCTGAATGTACCTGGGAGATACTTTCATATGACGGTGCTTTGTGCCTCCCCCTTCTTGACTGCTTTATGTCACGAGAACAATGTCATCCTGTAGAATTCTCACAGGTGTTTGATACTAGATTGAAAATAAGTTAGCAATAAATATGCTTTTCTTCTGATAGAAAACTTTCCGAAACACATTACAGTGCATGAGGGGTTCCTCTGTTTTAGATTAATTTATCTCACCTGCTTAATTTGTGGACACAATATGAGATATTTTTGATTGTAACTTCCAGAATGTGTAACAAAAGGATGAAAATGGTTTAAAAAAATTATCCACGTGCTATAATCTTTTGGTATATTAGACTTTGAAGTTGAATTTGCTTTTGCTTTCCAGTATGGTTTAAATAAAACTCTGCAGTATAGTGATCAAACTCTGTGGAAAGACTAAGATTTGTCTTCAAGTTTGCTCATCTCCCATTTCTCCATGTATGTAATGAAAGTCAGAGGAGTTTAGATAGAATTTCCATGGCTGGTGGTGGTGAAAACTGAGCACAGGACCCTACTGATTTTGTTAATCACAAGGCTGGGGGTTTTTCTAGGTTTATATTTTTATTTCAATTTTCAGTATGATGGTACATGAATGTTTAGTGAAAAAAAAAGGTGGTCTGTGGCTTATCTATACCTTCAGAATTAACCAATTTGCATATTTCAGGTTGGAGTATTTTCTTTGAGTGGTTTTTCAATGTTTTTGAGCATGGTGGGTGTATGTGGAGAATCCTTTTAACCCCCGTAACGCATTCAGATTGGCATCACTTTCAACCGTGTCAATAATAAGAAAATCCACACACTCCTGAATTTACAGATAATTAGTCTTTTAAAAATTACATGTTATATTGTTGCTTGGAAAAGGGGAGAGCTTTCGGAAAGACTTAATCTACTACTCATCAGCAAGCTGATTACTTTGTTTCATTTCCTATGGAATGTACAGACTCATGTTAGGTAATTTACTCTAAAAAGAACTTGCATGTCTTTCTGATTAGTATGAGGTTCCAACTACATTTAGTTTTGTAATGAACAACTGGGAGAGTCCCTTGAATACAGCTCTGTGTATTGGAGTTTTAGTGGAAAGTGAAGTACTTCAGATGGGAGAGTTAACTGTGAACTTGTGCAGCAGATCACTGATTTATTACCTTTTAATTCTCTCCCACAGAACTGCCCTTGTAAAAATGCACCTAGTTAAGAATGAACACAAGAGAAGTGCTGTGGTAGACACAGGCTTCATGTCATGTTTGTTTCCAGTTTAAAAACCAGTAGGCTGGCAATTTTAAAGGAACAGCAACAAAGTGATGACCAGGTGCCAAGTGCCCGCTTTCCTTATTTATCAGATTCAAGAAGAGTTGGATAAAGAAGAAGAAGAGATGATGGTTTTCCTGTGCCGAGACCTTGCTCCTGACTTGGCCACTGCTGATCTTAAAGAGATCTTGGTGGCTTTGAATGAGAGGGAGAAACTGACTCCTATTGGCTTGTCTGAGCTGTTGTACAGAGTTAAGAGGTTTGACTTGCTGAGGAGGATCCTGAAAACTGAGAAAGCAACAGTGGAAGCTCACCTTGCCAGGAGTCTCAGACTTATCCCTGATTACAGGTAATATATCTATTTCAGATTTCAAAGCTACGCCATCTTGTTCAAAATAAGTGGTTTGCTTTTTCCTTTGTTTGGGGTGTGGGGGGCAGTGTGGATGAGTTGTTTTTTTAATTATTTTTTAATACTTCACAGATTCAGACAATATCTATTGAAGGTAAAAGAAAAGCAGAAAAGGACATTATATCTAGACTTACAGTTAAAAGAATATGTCAAGTTTAGTCCCTAAATTAAACTTCAGTAGTTTTTTACTAGTCATGGCATTAGAAGCATCTATATTTACGGAGTTTCTGTGAATGTGAATAAAACCAGTGATGTTTGTAGAGTTCTAGATTAGCAGCTAAAAATGACACTTTAAAGGAATATCACTGGTTAGAGATATTTTCTTTTCTGGTTTGCTTTGGGCACAGAGCCATGTGGTATAGCTTTTCTCAAGGGACCTCTCTCTTACTTATTCTACCCTACTAGTTTTGAGAGGCTTAAATTAAGAAATTCCAGTTATTTTCTTTGAGAGACTTCAGAAAGAAATCCATGTACTCATAAGGAAGATTTTCCTGTATTAAATTCTCACGAAAATAAAAACCCTGTAAGTAATAGGTAAAAAAGTTAAGGATGTGTTCTGTTGTCTCACTCTCTCACTTCATATCTATTAAACATTAAGGAAACTTCTGTTTTCCTAACAGTGGGTATTACACTGTCAGTCTGAATAACAGGTGCTGATTAGCAAGAGTAGGTATTTTACAATTGGATCTTGAAGCAGGGTAGGTTTTTGACCTGTTTATTAGTTAGAAATGGTAGATTAAGACTGGAACATAGGGAGAAGTTGAGTAGTTGGGAAAGGGAGGAATCTTGCTGCAAGCTAATCCTTTAGAAATATCTCAACTTTATTTCAGGGTACTAATGGTAGAAATAAATGAAAATCTGGAAAAAGATGAAGTGGGTTCTCTTGGTTTTCTACTCAGAGATTATGCACCTCGTATGAAAATGGCAAAAGATAAGGTATGTTTTCCTCCTGGTATTCTCCTCTGGAGCAAAGAGACCTTAAAGTAAAAAAATAAGTAGCGGGACAGTAAAGGAGAGGAGACAGTACTGCAAGGAGTATTGAGGCAGGAGTACACAAACATCAGGAAGTAGACAATGAGTTGTGCCTTCTATTTCATTTTGCTGATTTTTAATTTGAGGAAAGAAGCATGGAAAACTAGTAAAAAAGTAAAAAGTAAGAGGGAACAGGACTTGTTAGAGTGTGCAGTGGTTGAATGAACTTCATGGGCAGAAGGCATTTTACAGAAATCTTTCTTCAGTATTACTGACATGAAAGTTCATGTAAGAATGATCTCAAACCAATAATCATTTGAACTGTGCCTTGAATTACAAGGTCACTTTTTGTTTGTGCTCTGCTTCACTTACAGGAGAACAGATATATTGTAATTATGTCTGTATACCTTTGCATTCTGAATATTTATATTAAGTCCTCTGAGAAAGCAGAAATTCAGTAGAGAGAATTCAGAAGCTTTGACCACTGTGCAGAGAAGAATGAAGATTTCTGTCTTCTTACTTTGAGTTTTTTTCCTTTTCTGTCTTTGGTCAAAGAAAGAGAGAGGCCCTGAAAATTTCTCAAAGCTTCTCTTGCCTCTTGCTTTGTGGCATGTGAGGTGATATTCCCAGTGGCTCACTTTGTAGCAAAAACAAAACGCAAAACTGTTTCCTCAAAAATTTAAGATTGATTTTTAAGACTATCACTTTGTAGTTTCTATTACTTCTGTGGTAATATCAAGGATTCTTACGACTCCCAGATAATTTTCTTAAAACATGTAACGTCTCTGATTGTTTATACAGCCTTTATGACTTCCCCATGGTATTTTCTGGATTGCTTTGTTACTTCTGATAGAGAACAGATTACTGATGTGTTTGGGTTTATGTTGCTATTCTAGAGTTTTCTAGCTCTTATAATTGACCTGGAGAAGCTAAATTTGGTGGCTCCTAATCAACTGGATTTGATAGAAAACTGTTTTCGAAGTATTCACAGGATAGACTTAATTAGGAAGATTCAGAGGTACAAACACGAAGGTAAGATTTTTTTTTGCACTGGTTACTCTTGATAGCAACAATCAGATGTGCTTTTACTGAAGATAAAACTGTGGGCTACAAATGAGGGTATTTGCATAGATTTAGGTTTTTTAAACAGTTGATATATCATGGTGTATTTGTGTTTCTGTTAAATTTGCAGCTTCAATGTCCCCTGTTCATTCTCAGCCAGTGTATGTAAATGCTCATCAGGCCTCTCTCCCTAATCTCAATCTGATTGATCCTCCTTATAATTCAGGGGTAAGTATACAAGAAGTGAAATGAATCCTTTATTTCTAAATATTGCCAGACTTTAAAAGGAGATCCATCTTTCAGAGCCTGAGAAATGAGAGATGGCTAGTGACTAAAATATTGGTTGGTTTATTTCTGTTATTCCTGTTATTTGCTGAGTTTAGGGTCTGATTTAAAGCTTCTGACTGAGAAAGATGCCCTTTAAAGGACTTCTTTGAATTCTTTCCTATTAGTTGAACATATAGAATCTGTATTTTGAAAGTTTTTTTGTACTACACTGTGGAGTGAAAAGTTTTGCTTTGACTGTTCCTTGTAAAACATATTCTTCTTCTTTGTAACTCTGGGCCTTTCAGCAAAAGTAGTTTTGAATTTCTGAAGCTGAAAATTGTAGCTTTTTTAAGAAGACTTTTTTTAGGGGGTTTTTTTTGGTTCTTTTTAAAATCAGTTTAAGGTGATATCTCAGTATCTGAAAAGTCATCAAATCCTATCGAATGCAGTATTCTTTATATTTGGGTTAGCTCTGGTATTTTATTAGTATGACCTTTCTTACAGTCTTTAACCTTGCTAAATTTGATGACATTATTTGTCATGTGTTCAGTAAATGTGCAGCTCCCTGCTGCTGTATAGGAAACAAAGTTCACATCTTCAGAGGCTTTGCCTTGCTGTTCATGACAAGCTGGTATTTTTTTTCTGAGGAAGAACAGTTGGGTGTTTGTTTTATTTGTCTGTGCTCTGGGTAGGTTTTTAAATCTGTTATGTTGTAATTCTATTTAGCTGATAGAAATGAATGTAAAATATCCTTTTATTGAGGAAGAAATACATTTGTGTTTTATTTTGGAACACGTTTATTAATTCTTGAAGGAGAGCAGGAAAATGATGCATTTTTCATCATTTCAGATTCAGAATGAGAACACAGAAAAATTACAAAATGGATCAAGTCTTACTCTGGGTAAGAGCTTTTTATCTAAGTTTTGATAATCTAAAAGAGCCAAATGATGATTTCATTATATCAAAAGGATTGCTGTTTGACAGTTGTGTTCATGACTAATCCTGTTAATAACACCAGGAACAGAGAATATTTGGTACCTCTCAGAACTGAGCCTGGCCTTACTGTTTGGTATTGTATTTGCTTTGTTTGTGCTACCACATCTTAAAACATTCTTAAAAATGGTAAACTTCCACTGTCAAAACTTCTTAACAGAATAAATACTTTATTAGTAAAACCATGGATAAGATTGACTAGCCAGCTCTGGAGGCCTGTATAGTGCAGTTCTGCCCATTAACTCTGGAGCAGGAAGTTTTTGTGTCAGTTCAGCAGTGAACTCCCCACCAGGCCAGCCAGGAAGTTATGCATTGAGCACCAGGTTCTTTCCATGTGTATTGTGTTTTCTCTGGAAACGCCTCAAATATGGTGATTTTTAAAATTAGTTGGCTGAATTCTTTCAGTGTAGAAGAGATTCTTTGTTTCTTCTAGTCCCAAGCAATGTAGAATGAAATCGAGATAACATTTTACAGATGAATAGTTTAGGGATTTTTAAACTTCAGTAGCATACATAGAAACTAAGAAGTCCTGGTGGGTGAGAACTTTGATGAAGTAGATACATTCTTCTTTATAACTGATCTGGTGTCAAAAAAATATCACTGGTACTTGCATACTGAGATTACTTCTGTGTGTTTTAACTGCAGCAGAACCAGTTCACATGTCCATTCAGGAATCAGGATCAGTGCCACATAAGGTATGTGCTTGTGTAAATACAACCTCTGGGAGTATTTACCTTAGTTTTCTTTGTGTTTCATTTTAAGATTTCCTTTAGTTGTGTGCAGACAACAATGGGTACATCCTCAGCCATAAGCGGATTCTGTGAATTGTTTTTGCAGAATATAGTTTTAATATAAAATATTTGCTGCTACTCCAGAAGCAGCAGTGTGCAAAATGCATGTATATATGGTATGCACACAGAACTTGTACATTTATTAGTGGAGGCCAAGTCAAAGCCTGTTGGAGTTCAGACCTCTTGCCATATGCATTAGAAATCACAGAGTTTCTTTGCATGCAGTAAATTGTGTTCTTGATTCCGTCCTCACCCCTTGCTCTCCAGGCAGAAGACAGCTATGCTTTGGGGATTAATGATAAGAGTGGCCTACTGCTATTTTCACTAGTTCTCCTGTAGATCAGGAGCCAGGGAGTTACCTGTAGCAAATTGATTTGCTTCAATCAATTCTCTTCAGAGGGGAGAGGAATTGTGATAGAGTCATTATGGATTATTTAGGAACAAGGAGGTTGTTTCACTAAATAAGGAGATACATTTTCTGATGAGCAGTGCTTGCTTGTACACCTGAAGAACACAAGAGTTCTCTACATTTATTGTGTTGGCAGTATGAAGCTTGTACAGTTTTAGTCTCTGTTTAAGAATCTTTTTGGAAGTAAGATTGCATAACACAAGGACAAAAAAACTAAGCCTGTACTAGAAATAAAAGGAAAAGAATCATTAGTCCCTTTCTCCTGATTTTTTGTTGTGTAGATAAGACAGACCCAGTAGACAGATTTCTGCTAGCTACTTGATGGAAAACAACAGAATGTTATTTAATAGATCTGACATAAAATTTGAGAAAATAATATGGTCTAAAAGTTGAGAAAGTGATGTATTAACTTTGTAATTGTCCTTTCACATTTCTCAGATGTCTGATGATTCTTACAGAATGCAAAGTCAACCTTTAGGAATATGCCTGATAATAGATTGTATTGGCAACGACACTGGTAAGTCTCTGGAATTTAAGTCCCTTAACTTTTTAATCTCGGATAATAGGAATAATTTAGTATGAACAATATGATGTACATTTACCAGCTAGATTACGGTAGTTTTGTCCTAGTCAGCTAATATACCAATTCTAGAAAGTCTTTTAAAGCAGAGAGTTGGAAGGGCCAACCTCAGGTTAGAGCCAACTGTCCAAATTATTGGAAACAATGTTTGGTTTTTTTGGTGCAGAATCTCTGAATGAAAGAACTTGTAGGATGATGGACTGAATTTTGGGAGGGACAAAAAGGATGTTCAGCAACCAACAGAAAAATTAGGTTTACAGCAGTCATACAGTCATACAGCAGGTTATTGGCAGAGATGGTAAAGACAGTGTTTCCCACCAGTTAAGAAAACCAAAACCAAAGCTGTTGTGGATTTGAAGTGCAATCACATTGGACACCACATATTTTGAATAGCCATGAGGTCCTTTATTAATAATGTGTGTGGGCTTCTGTCATATCTTGCACAGTTTAGCTGAAAGTGTCACCACAGCTGTCAGTGTAGTCACTGCTATGGTTGAAATGTGGGGATTTCCTGATTGCCTTTGTAGAATCCTAGACTTATATCTTTGCACAGTCAAAACCACACCTCACTCTCCAATCGCTGTAACACGTGAGGCTAAAAATAAAAATGAAGAGAGTATTTGCAGTCAGTTCTGTAATAGGCTGGGAGATGTAGGGGAAGGAGAGGCTTTCTGGACATGTCTTTTGGTTTTCTCAAACATAATGGTCCAGCAGGTGGACTAACTTAGAATTGCTGATGTAGTTGAAGAGCAGTGGTTGTGGAGCTCACACACTGAAAGTCTGTATCTCAGATGTTTAAAATCACCAGTGCATTGTCAGCATTTAACATGTTAGAAAGCAAGACTTCCACTGAAATACATTACGGTGCTAGTGAGATTCAGAGGAGACAGGGCATATGGCTTTGCTTAAAGGAGTTTGCTAGAAAGGCAGTGACCACTTAGATAGTTGTTGTGCCACACTACTCTGAAGACTGAGTACACTAAAGAAAAAGAAGAGGGCAGTGAAAACATTAGAAATTGTATCTGTGGCATCCATTAGAATCTGTAGCTGTCCCAAGATTTAATCTCAGAAAGTGAACCAGTAATAGATACTGTAGGATCAAGAATTACAGCACTTTAAAATGCCCAATGTAAACAACATGAATTTATCAAATGCTGATGAAATTCAAACTGAAATGCACCTTGCTGTTTTGTAAATAGCTACTTTTGACTTTTCCATTCGGAAATCAATTCTTACGTTGTAAACAGGGGAGAAAAGGTTTTATGTAGACTGTAAGAACCTAGTGCTTTATGTAGAATGGAGATGCTGAAAAGTCAGTGGAGGTTTGTTGGGAGATGGCTAGTGTTGAAGAAACAGTTTCTGATTTCAGGCTGCAGCATGTAATGCTCTGGTGTATCTTGCCTTAAAGTATCCAAGGCTGACCATGTATAATTTCATATTAATTGTTAAATGAAGGTGCCGGCTCTAAGTTTTTGAGTTGGTTTATTTGAACTGTGACAGGTAGTGTGTGCGTGGACTAAGGTGACACCAGGTTTTGTATTTGTGTGTCTATGTGCATGTGCCAGTGAGATCAGGACATTACAGGAAGAGCACTCTCACTGCTGTAATTCTCATTTTGCACACATACTCATGCCCCTGACTGATGGAGTGCTTCACTGAGTGTGTACCTGCTAGACCATAGTGATACTGAATAATCTGAATTTTGAGAGCATGTTTTATTGCATAAAATAGGGGAGCTATATCTTTCTCTTCTCAAATTTAAAATGTCTGGACAGGTTTTGAATTATTTTACAAAATTTAATCAAGACAGCAGAACTGGAATGAAACTGTAGTTCTTGCTTATCACCTCGCTATAGTGTAAAGTTTGTATCTACCCTTTATTTTGCTGAGGAAAGTTATGAGTTCTGTTTCCTGTATTCACTATGTCCTTTTTATGGGAGAACAGTGTGGTAGTACAGCTGCTTTGCTGTCATTACCTCTGAAATAGCCTCTGCTAATTAGGGATTGTTAAACTTTCAGAGTCAAAGAACAGCTATGTGTAAGCTTCCTATGTGTGTAAAGCATTTTACATAAACATGACACTTGATAATGCTTTTCCTACCAGAAGCTATGCATGGGCAATGTATATGTGCTTTATACTAAAGATACAATGCTACAGGTATAAGTTGTAGTAGTACCTTGTGGTTCTCTGAACACTTAATACCTGTGGTTTTAACTACCATATATCTGGTTTAACTCCCATATTAAGAAACATCCAAAGTAGTTATTCAGAGCTTAGCACATTTTCCTGCAGCACAGGTTGACACAAATACAATAAGAGTTAAGTCTTGGGGTCTGGCTGCCTACAGTTTTAATTTCTAACTCGACTGAAAGGGTTCATTATTTGGTTTTCTTTTTGCCTGAAAATGCCATTCTGTCACAGTTAAGACTCCAGTGTTCCTTCTTCACCTGGAGCTCATCACTTAAAGTTTTAAATAATAGGAAACAATAATGACTGCAGCAGGTTCATTTTTGACTGATGAAAGGGAACCTCTGTGTTTATTATGCAGTTCTGTATATCTATAATAACCATTCAGAGTCATTTTGAGAAGTTAAAAGGTGAAGCAAAGTTCCTATGCCATCCAGATCACTCTTTATCATTTCAAGTGTGTTTTTTCTTGCCTTATATTTTAAGTTTTAGGACATTGGAATAGTGGCTCTAAATGAAAGCATGTAAGTGTCTGTGGAATGTGAAACTAACAGTGTCTCTGCTGTCATGAAACATGTAACTCACAGTAAAGACAATACACATATAGCACTATAAGTATGTAATGTACTGTGATCAACACCCAAGTACTTCTGATTTTTTAAATTATTGTGATAAAATAAACTACTTAGTTTCAATAGCAAAACACTGTAAATACTGTAATTCAATATGGTTGAGATTCAGCCTTGGTATGCTTTGATTTAATTATATGTTGCTTCTTTCAGATGTGTTGGAAGAGACCTTTAAAGGCTTAGGCTATGATGTTCATTGTCACAGATACTTAAATATGAACTCCATGAACCAAACATTTCTTGAAGTTGCAAGGTGGCAGAAGCACAAAAATTGTGACAGCTTCATTTGCATATTGGTCAGCCGTGGAAATTCTCAGAGCATCTTCTGTACAGACCACACCTTTTCTGGATTCCCTTTGGAACAAATAAAGAAATACTTTACAGCAGACTCATGTCCTGGACTCCTAGGAAAACCGAAGCTTTTTTTTATTCAGAGTTATGTTGTGCCAGAAAATGAGCAAGAATGTACCAGTCTGTTGGAAGTCGATGGGAATGGTGAGAATATCAGTGCTAAAGTCACTATCCCCCATGCAGCAGACATCTTTTGGAGTCATTGCAAGGTGGATGTGTCTACACTAGAACAATCCCCAACTTCATCCTCATATTATCTGCATTGTCTGGCTGAACTACTCCGTAATCCTTATAAAAGGTAAATTAAAATAAGAGGAAAGAAATAACCCTTTTTCTATGATAGCTTATTTTCATGGATAATGAGAAACCCTAAATTTTATCCCATCTGGTCCTGAAATGTGTTTTCTTGCAGTGTCATAGGCTAAAAGACAAGTATACCTGATCCTCACACAATTGCATAGAAAGGTAGCCTAAACTAGGAGTGAAGTTTCTGATTTTGAAGAGTAAAATTAAAGTGTGGTATGGCATTGGGGTTTGCAGAGTGAGAACGGAAGAATCTGTCCTGGATAATGTAAGTCAGTGCTTTAGATGGGATTGGAAATCTTCCTTCTCCAAGATAAACAGGCTTCTGTTAAATTGAGGATTGCCATATACCACTAAGAAGAGCTGTGCTTGCAAATATAAACACTCAGTGCTTAAGTTCAGGAAAAAGGCAGCAGAGAGGAAGGATTTTCTACTTTCTGTAAGTTTAACTAACCCTTTGCTGACAGAGCTCACAGATTGCCAATATGTAATCTTGAATTTAAACTGTCAGAGAACTTTTCTCTTTTTTAAAGAGATCAAAAGGAATCTGAGCAAAAGTCAGATACATTTGGATATATAGTTTATAAACAAAGTTTTTATTTATACATCTGATCTACCAGGGAACTAACAACTGTTACTCAACGTAGTTGCAGCGCTCACATTTAGTACCTTTTTACAAACCCTAAAGCCTTGTCAGAAAATCACAGATCATCATGTCAGCATAATTAATATCACAGCAATGATTTGGGTCATAAGAGTTTGTCTCAAAATGTGTGTTCAGCCTTGCGTTTTACAGGTCTTGCCTCTGCAGAAAAGACTGAAATTGCAAACTTTCTCCTTGCTGAGTCTAAAGTTATCTTCTCTCTTGTGGATTCTTAAGTGCTGTCTTGCTTCATTCTCTGATGGAATGCTTTTGCTTTTGTTGCTGCAGGAAACTCTGTATGTTGGCTATCCATATGGAACTGAACAAAAAAGTTTATGATTGGAATATGACCGCTGACTCAAGCCAACAATACTCACTTCTGCTCCAGCACACACTGAGGAAGAAACTTGTTTTTCCCACTTAAATGCTGGTAGAAAGTAAATATCAGAAACAGTTAACAAGAAGCATTTCCTATGATGCAAACAGTTTCATGCATACTTTTACTCTATGCATTGTTATTTCATGTATATCTAAAGTGCCTGTTGCTTCCAAACACAGGAATTTACAAGCATTTTAGTGTGCTAAGACACTAGTACATATTATATTTCAATACAGTAGTCTCTGAAAGCTTGGATGAGAATGGTAGCTATTGTATAGCAGTGCAACATATCTTGCTACTGACTACAGCAGGTAAACAGAGTGGAAAGAAGTCTAAACTGTATAGCTGTTGTGTTTTCCAAGAAAAAACAGAAGTGTTTTTATTGTTTCATTAGTGGTTTTTAACATACCTCTTACCAATTAATGCTTAAACAAATACAAGCCAGCCCAAACCACTGACATGCACTGATTACCTTCCTCTGCACCTAATAGTGGCAAATGTCTCAGGAAACCATTCCTACCCAGTAATGCCAGATCTTTGCTAACAAGTTCTGGCTTGCATGCCTCTATAGACTGACAAAACAGAAGGGAGAGAGAGATGGTCTTTTCAATCATCTGGAATCCATCTGTTTACTGCATTAAAGATTGCATCATTAGAACTGTCCACAGCACACAGGGGTTCTATGTTAATAAATGAGACAGTCTGCTGTGCTTTGGGCCAAGTATGTTTTCTGCTGATGCAAAAATGAGCCTGCATGTGACAGGACAGTACAGTAATTTGCCACACAGTTTAAAAAATGGAGGATTTTGGCAGATGTCTTGTGGAAGCTGAAACATGATTCACACTCTTTGCACCAGGCATAGTTGTAAAAAGATACTTTAAAATATTTTAACTTAAATGTAGTATGTAGCAGCCATGGGCCTTTAAGACTGGATTATGGTAAACACCCCACCCTCACTGCTTTTGCTTATGAAAAAGAATATGCCTCTATTAATTAATTTTTTTCCCAAGTGCTCTTGTGAAAAAAGAAAAGTGAAAGTTGTCCTAAATACAAAAATTTTTCTCCAATGTGGCCATTGCCTAACATGAAAAGTTCAGTTAACTTGCTTGTTGTATAACAGTATAACCTGCATGGGTTGTGTTGAAGTTTGTTGTCATTGAACTTAGTGACAATAAAGTAGGCCACTTGTAAATATTTAATTTTTACTCCTAATATAGTCTCCTGTGCAGGAAAAAAATTCAAGGCCCTGGTGTGCCTTGCTTGGTTTCTGGTTAAGTTTTTAGTGGAAAAAGAGGAGGATGATAGAAGGATGATAGATGCAGAATCTTAGAAGTTACTTCCTGTGGTGGCTGGTAAATGAACTAAATGGTGAAACAAATGTTTCCTGTGGTTGTAGAAATCAGATGTCATTTCAAGTTGCATGTATCTAAGTAATATTAATAAATGTGATCTTCTTCACAGATTAACTTCACTTTCCCATTTCCCTTACTAGCTTTTGCATTTGACAAGCACTTCTGCTACCCTATAGACAACCAAAAGCAGGGAGCATGGAACCAAGAGGAGGCAGATGAGGAAAAGAAATGTGGAAATTTTAAGCAGGAACAAGAAGGGGAATGGTAGGGAGCATCAAGCAAGGAACAAGTAGGGGAAAGATGATTTGGAGGAGAAATACAGTATCAATATTAGAAGGAGAAGAAAACAGGAAAAAGGAAGTGAGAATAATAGTGCCTATCCTTATAGACTCTAATGATGTGGTGAGTTCGTTGGTGTTTTGTGGATTGGTTGCTCGGGGGGTTTGAGTGATGCTAAATGCAACTATTTACTTAGAATACTAGCAGTAGAATATATTCTGTTTTTACAGATTTATGACAATGTAAGTTTGGTTTGGGGGTTAAGAAGTATACATGTTCTCTTAGTGCAAGACACAGTAAGTAAAGCCCATGTCCCCTTTGTTAAGGAATGATGCAGAAATGCTGCTAGAGGCTCATGTAATTAACCCTTTCAGTGGAAAAGGAAGGGAGTCTGTGTATGGCTGCTTGGTTGGAAGTGATTACAACCCTCTAGAGGGTTGTGGGGACAGACATGTATTGTGCAGCATTCATGGGTGTCAGATACTGATTTTTTTATGCTGATCCTCAATATACTGATTCTTAAACCACAGCCCTACACAATCTATAATCATACATCTATGCAGTATTTATTGATAACCTTGACACCTCTTTCAGCAGTGGTATTTGGGTAGGCTGATTGCCTGTCCCTGCTGCATACTGAAAAGTAGTGAGTATTTATGCAGGAATTTTGTGATGGCAGTTGTATGTCACTTTTCCCATAGCTTTTAGAATCATAACTCATAGAATATGCTGAATTAGAAGTGGCCCATCAGAATCATTGAGTCCAATTCTTGGCCCTGCACAAGACACCCCAGGAATCCCACCGTGTGCCTGAGAGTGTTGTCCAAAAGCTTCTTGAGCTCTGTCCGGGTTGGTGCTGGGACCACTTCCCTGGGGAGCCTGTTCTAGTGCCCAACCACCCTCTGGATGAAGAAAGTCTTCCTAAAATCTAAGCTAACCCTCCCCTGTGACACAGTTTAGTTTCTTGAGTCCTGTCACTGGTCACCAGAGACAAGCAGTTGATACCGCTGCCCCTCTGCTTCGCCTCGTGAGGATGTTGAAGACTGTAATGAGGTCTCTCCTCAGTCTCCTCTTCTCCAGGCTGAACAAACCTGGCTCTCTTCACAGGGCCTCCTCTCCAGAACCCTTACCAGGTTTCTGTGGCCCTTCATATACGATAGGGACTGTTTCTTCTTGCTGTACTGCACACATAAAATTTGAGTCTAGAAATATGCAGGGTGTGGACAGCATCAAGTTATCCCTGTATTGCAGATAGTGAAATGATTTCAGGTTAAATGATCCTTTAGCCAAAAGAAAAGGGAGAAGAGAATTTTGCATCCATCATGAGTTTAGGGTGTTAGCACGGGAACGTAGAGAGTGACATGCTGGTGAAACGTCATGGTCTTGGACTGCCAAAATGTCTGTTTTTCAGAACCTACTATTGAAGGAGATACTCTGCTCCTGCATTGTCAGAGCTTGGAATAAGGCTGTTGAAGTCATTGCTCCATGGCACTTGATTACAATTTTAGTTTCTGATAGTTGGAATAGAAATTTCTTGTAGTTCTGCATGTGCTGTATATGTGGAAGAGGGAAAAGAGAATTGGCAGAATATAGGTGATGCCTTTAAGTGGCTTGGAAGGTGTACTCATGAGGCAGGAGATTCAGTGGTGTTTTGTATCAGACTTAATTTGCATGGTTTTTCTCAGCCACCTACACTGATGTGGCTGAGCCATAAATTGAGTTTACTTTGCACTGTTACATATTTGTGTATTACAGTGGTTGCCAACTCATTATCCAAAAAAGAATTTATGTTCACAAGGAGGTTACAGTGCTAGCACTTGTAGGTGGAACATGTTGTATGGCTGATTTCCCCTTTCAACTCTGCATAAGAAGTAACAGTGACTCCTATTACAGATACCTGAGTCAGAGAAGCTTTTTATGGGAGTTTCTTAGAATTCTTTTCTGCTCTCCAGAATTTTAAGTTTCTGATATGCAGGATGGTATTACTGAGAAGAGGCTGCTGTCTGTGTGGATGGTCTATGTTCCATTTAAATTAAATCCCCTGTATGAATAATTTAACAGCTTTTCTCTGGCTGTGGTTTAAAGAATGTCTATTTTTCAGTTTCTCTATTAGAAACAATAAGACACTATCATTTGATACAAATGCTGGGTTTCAAGCTGATATTCTGAATAAAATTTCTGTATGCAGTGATACACAGGACTCCTTTAAACACAGGACTCCTTTAACATATGAAACGTGGAACTCCTTTAACATAAGTGCTTTAATATAAGGTATAGACTAATAAAAGTTGGATGCTGACTAGTACACTCGACTGCAACTGCTTTTGCAAGACAAGAAGCCTATGATGATAAGTGAATAGGAGATGCTATTGAAAAAACAAACCTGGGTGGACTAGGATGATAAGAAAATGCAATGTGAGCTAATGGGTTTGGCTAACAACTTGTCTGCACAGCAAGGGCCTAGCCCTGATGGGCTAAGCCAAAAGGAGGAAGACACATGCTAACTGCCATTTTAATGACAAATAGAAGAACTGTCACAAAGGGGTAGAAAAGGTAATAAGAGAATAGGAATATAATCAATAAACAATTATAAATGAAGTATAACTAATACAGTAACAAAGTGTGTAATAGTAGAGTTAAGTTTGTATTAGCAAAATAGATGTGATAAATATATTAAGAATAGTGTGGTGTGTTTGTAACCCTAAGATAAGGAAACCACAAGTCATGTAAGTCGTCTTAAGACTGTGACTTTAGGTAAGTGACCAAATCAAGGGCAGATGACGAACTTGTAAACATATAATGACAAGCTTGCGAATGTGTAAAAAACCTCTGTAGAATGAACATGGCGGACATGCACATAGAGGTGTTAAACCCTACATGCTCCCAGCCTGGTCAGTAAAGGTGCTTTACTTTACAGTACCTTGCTGTGGAGTAGATTTCTTTGAATCGGCAGTCAGACTGATTGTCCCTGTCTCCCTCTAAACCATAGAATAACTTGAAAATCTTGGTCTGTTTATCCTGTAGACCTCTATAACTTGTTAAATTTGGCTGTGTAGTTCTCCAGCTCTACAAAAACGAGCTGACGTAACAAAGGACAGCAAGCCTTATAGTTTCAACAGATAACTCAGCTGCTCTTGGTGTGTTGGACAACAACTTGGCATGAGCAAGGAGACGCTTCCCATCCTGTCTCCACTGACCCGAAGCGGTGGGGGGGATACAGGTGACCCCGGAGATGCTGAAGGCCCCGAGGAGCTTGCACTGAGCAGACTTTGCTCACCTTCCTCCTCCTCCCGTTACTGCAGCGGACACACAGACCCGCATATGGTATTGCAGCCCTCTCCCACAAGCACTGCTCTTCAAGCTTCCTTCCAGTGCGAAAACAAAAATAAAAATAATGTGCCTAAAACGTTTGAGGCCTTTTTGCCATGTAGCCTGCTTTAAAATCGCTTGTCAGCAAAAGCGAGACGAACTACGGGTCACGTCTTGCATTTCGTACCGGGGACGCTCCCTGAAGCTTTTCCCGGGTCCCTAGCAGCGTTCCCCGAGCTCACAGGCCCTGAGGCCGCGGGCGGGCGGGCCCCGGCCCGGGCTCGCCCGCCGCGGCTGGGCGGTGCCGCTGCTCTTGGTGCAAACCCTCGCGGGCGCTGGCAGCCCTGCCCGCTCCCCGGACGTGCCCGGCTCCAGCCCTCGCATCCACCTAATCCCACTTTCCGCCCTGCTGCTGACACCGCCCCCTCGCCCCCTGCCTCGGGCGGGCACTGGGCACGCCTCGCCGGCCCGCGGCAAGCCGCAAAAGGGACGGCGAAAGGAGCCGCGAACCGCCGCCCTGCGTAGCTGCCGGGAGAGGGATCGGGATTGGAATTCGTGTAAGAGGTACAAAAAAGTGGGGCTGAAATGGAGAGGGAACGAAGGAAGGCTCCACCTGACGAGCCCGGAGCCGAACTCCCGCTCGCTTTTCGCGCGCCTGCCTCCCGGCTGCCCGCGCGGCTTCCGGGATGCACCTCGCCCACGTGGGTCTGCGAGCTGAGCTGCCGGCCTTTGTGAGCCCCCGTGGCTTTGCATTAGGTTTAAACCCTTGGGGCAGTGCTCCAGTCAGTAAAACTTTAAAGAAAAAGAAAAGGTAATTTTAGAATCCTTATCCTGCTTATTTCATACGATTTTCCTTCTTTGAGGCGATATCTGAAAGCATCCATTAGAGACGCGGATTCGTTACTTTCCTGTGTCGATGCCCTGCTAGGTCCAGCTGTGAATGTGCGGGTGAGCCGCGCCAAGTCTGGGCAGCGAGCAGTGAGCGCTGATTGTGCTCCCTCATGTAGAAACTTGTGGTTCCAGCTGCTCTAAACAAAAGATTGAAGACCTACCAGCCAGAAGGCACTGAAGCACCTTCTTACCTATGTAACCTTCCACGGGCAGAAGAGAACTGCCTAGACTACATGGAAGAAGTTGGTGTAGTGGAAGGTTGATTAGTTTCTATTAAACCTCAGTAAGACTGAGTTGCTCGTGCAGAGCCTGTTTAGAGCGAACATTGAGTGCTATCACGTTTTAACTGACCTTTACTTGTAAGGGAGGCTTACAAGGGTTTTTCTATGCTAAATGTCAAACACAACCTGGCAGCAAGTTACATCTGGGAGTGGATGGATATTCCACAGCTTCAGCTTCCGTGTCAGCCTTGTAACAGAGGAACCACTCCTTGCTACAGCCAGAGAACAAGAAACCCTTGGACAGCAGATCAAGGAATATGCATGAACCACTGTGCTGTCTCCATTAATAGTTGTAATAAGTTACTGCAGGGACTCCTCCCAGTTACAATGGAGAGAAGCACAGAACTGAATGTGGAAGATGTTTAAAAGAAAAGGAAATTCAGACCTTGAGGTCATCTAGCACAATTTTTTGCTCAGAGCAGAACTAACTTCAATTACAGACTGGGTTGTTTGGAGCTTCTGCCAAAGCTGGTCTTCTTTTGTAGTGGCGTGTTTAGAGAAGGAAGTAAATTTCAAATTTATTTAAAACCTTTATTTATTAAAAGGTAATTCAGGGCTTCCAAACAGTCATTGGGTAAAATTCTAGTAGGATTGCTGTATTGAAGATTCAAGTGCTACTGGTGTTTGCTTTCTGCTTTCAGGCAGAGAGACTCTTGGTTCCAGCAACATGGAGAAGGATGTCAGCTTGAAGTTCCATCAGCAGGTTTTCCTTATTAGTGAAAATCTGGTGACTGAAGATGTAGCAGCTTTAAAATTTCTTTGTACTGACTTGCTCCACCTCAGTAAACTAGAAGGTGTGAAGTCAGCAGCAGACATCTTTAAGCTTCTTATGGCTCAAGAATATCTGAATGCAGAAGACACTTTCCTACTAGCTGAACTCTTATACAGAATTAAATGTTACTCCTTGCTTGAGAAACTTGGTTACACCAAGGAGAAAGTACAAGAATGTCTGCATGAGAAGGGAAGAGTATCTCCATACAGGTAAGCTTGCAGTGGAATTCTGTTCCCTCCATTACTGCTATCTAATGCCATACTCTTTTCCTTTTAATTTTTAAATTCTTAGCTTGCCTTTGGTTTTTATACCATCTTCTGTTCCACATTTATCTCACTGGATCTCTGTTACAGGCAGATGCTGTATGAATTGTCAGAGAACATCACCAATGAGATGCTGAAGGAAATCATATTTCTGCTGCAAAACTGTCTTCCAAAGCGATGGATAAATCTTGTATGTGAGGAGTGAGCCAAATGTGTATTTGGTGGGAAGGGAAGAAGGAAGGGGGAAAATAGGAGGAAAAATGTGAGAAGTGCTTGGCAGAATAGAGCAGAATATGTAGAATATGCATTGTTCATAATATGCAGCTAGGCTGGTTGTATTTATAGGGGTAGCAAGAAGAAAGATGTTGACAGGCAAGAATAGAATTTGGCCCCTCATGCCAAGGTCAGTCACTGACAGTTCACTGTCCAACATCAGATTATAAAAAGGTGACAAATCAAATCTTTGCCCTGCTTGAGCCAAGGGAGATTCATGTCCATATGTCATTGGTACTGTTTCACAGCAATGAAGCCTTCTTGAAGCCACAAGTCATTAATGTGGTTTGGATGAATCTGTTTAAACAAGATCATACCAAATAATAACCAGTGGCTTTCCATGAAGCAGCATTTCTACTTTAACAGTGATGTAAAATTGACTGGTCCTTCTTGGTAGGGAGCAAAGCAGAAAATAATGTGATTGTTTGAAAAAGGGCTGAGAGGCAGGTTTTGGTTTCTAAAGAACAATAATTATATTTTACTCTCTCCTTTTGGCTGTCAGTCTGCTTTGGATTTGCTGATTTTATTGGAAAAACAGGGCCTTTTAACAAAAGACAATGTACAGATATTGGAGGACGTCTTTACGAATGTTTCACCTTATCTCCTGCAGACAATAAAGTGCTACAAAAAGGCAAAAGGTGAGAAATTCATAGTCTAGGAGTAGGTTTGCTAAAATGCAGGAAGCACTAGATGGGTCTGGGCAACTGAACTTAAGGTCATATGTGTGTATTGCTGAAACAGGAGCTAGAGTGGCATAGATCTGGCATAACAGTTCCTAGCTTGCATTATTTCCTAGCTGAATTCCTGAAATACAGGGATGTGCTGGAATATCTGAGGGCACACAGAGCGGCCCAGCACATACAGAACAGGCTGGGAAACTGAAAATCTATTTATAGTTATGTCCCACTTCTCCATTTTCCCATTAATACTATTGAGATGGTGACAACTGTCCTGTAAAAGGCACTTTGTGATCTATGAATGTGCACTACATAAAGGCAGTTACCTGCTAATAGGCTGGCAACACAAACTTTGTGAGTGTGTGTCTGATACATGGGCCTAGGAGCACACAGATAATTTCTGGTTTTATATTTCAAAAAATGAGATTTATCAGTGATTCAGGAGAAAAAAAAATTTAAAAAGAGACCTTCAGTAGTAAGAATGCAGATTCTTCTTAAATACAGGTAATTTCTAAGCTGATTTCCAGATGCAAAAGTCATTTGAATGTCTTGGGTAGAATCTGTCCTAGTACCATGGACATCTTTGTTCTGCAGTATGAATACAAATAGAAGCCTTGTCTTTGTCACAAAAATATATATAATAAAAATAACCAGAAAATGTTCAGGATAGATCCATTGAACATGACGATGCTGTCTTGTATGGAGGAATTATTCCTTTAAATGAAACAGTGTTTCAAATACTAAAAGTGATGTATTGTAGCTAAACTCCTTTTTGCTACACACACAAATCTTCATAAATACCTGTGCTGGGGTTTTTTCTAGATGACAAGGCAGCTTATTTTACACAAGCCTTCCCTGAAACAAAATTGGACCAGCGTGGACAATTCAGCAATATAGAAAATGAATCCAAGGTTTGAGACAATCTCTTAAATCCTTTCTCAATACCTAGGGGTATGAGGTTTTCATCCTCTCTCGAATGACATTTATCATGCAAGGACATGTGAGATATCTGTGTCTTGTAAAGTTTCTTGACTTGACTGATAAATTAGAATGTTTCGAAGAATATTTTAACCTTGGAGGCCAGAAATTTAGCAATATTGAAAGGTGTCTTGGAGGCAAAATGGGCTTAATACCTTTGAAGTTATTCACACATCAGTGTATGTGCTTAACTTCCTGATAAAGGCAAAACATTTTGCATTTGTCTAAGCAAAGAGCATAGAGCATGTGAGCATTTTGGAGATGGCAGTAGAATGTGCAAGACACAGAGACAAATGGAGCTTCACACTTCTCACTTTTTGAATGTGGCTTTAAAAAGGCCTCAGGGCATCTTGAAATTAGAAGCCATAAAGGAGTAGCATGCAAAACCCTTGTTAGAAGGATTAAAAGGAGGCAAGAGGCTTTAGTAAGGTATTGCAGAGGTCTTGGTACATGAGAAGAGATCTCTTTTGTGAGATCCCTTTTTAGCCACAGCAGTGTAACCACTGAATTCTCCCTCTGGCCTTTTCTTTGTGATGACCATGGATATTGAAGTAGCAAGTTGCTCCATTTGTTTATAGCTATTTAATTTCTTGTAGTTCTATGCTGTAACATATATTCATCACCTGATGTTTGGACTGCTGCAAAGCTGTTGAAGGAACTTGGAGGGCTGCCTTCATTCTGGCCTACTAAAATGCACAAAAGGAGGTGTGTACTGCTCTCTTGTGAGCACGAAGGGACTGCGGTGGATGGATTTTTTTGTTTCAACCCAAGGTTAAATACAGGGTACTTTTCAGCTTTAAAAGTGTTCTTTTTTAACAGTGGAGGGTAATTTTAAGTCTTAACAAAAAAACTGGTAATGTGGTAGGTTTATGCACTTCAGAGATTTGTGTTCTGCTTGCATCTTTTTCCAGTGGATCAGTATGAATCACCTGCTCCATTTGTTGATTACTGTTCTCAAAATAACCTAACTCAGATATCTAACATCCTGTAGTTTCAATGTGAACCCTCTGCTATGAAGCTAAAATATTGTTTTGACAATGGTAACAGTTGGGGACTTCTGTCCCCATCACCAACTTAGATTGCAGAGTTTGGCTGCTGAATCCTGCCTTTTGCATACAGATGAGAACCCAGATGCTAAACCCTTCTTCTGCAGTTTGATAGGATGGTGACAGTGTGCTTGGAGTTTCACTGATTTTCAAAAATAGCCCACAGCCTTAGGTGCCTCTAACTCCTGGATGCCAATTTTGAGACATGATAAGGAAATACGAGTAAGTTGAATAAATTCATTGAAACTGTAAGCCTTTTTTCTTCTCCTTTCTACAGACTATGACAAGCTACAAAATGAATGGACCACACAGAGGATTTTGTCTCATTATTAATAATGTTAACTTCAGTAGCTGTCAGAGGAAGGGTTCTTGCAAAGATGCTGGTAAGTTACTGAAGTGAGATTTTTGGAGGATTAGTCTCTCTGTTTGCCCAGGTGAGTTGATTATGTAGTATTGCTCTATATTTTATTGTCTATGATTAGTTAATATTCTAAAAGAGCAAAATGTTTGATATGTGTTAAATTATATCCTTTGTGTATCCTAGGGGAGGAAAGGTTAAAGGATGAGTAACCACTGGGTTTTTCATTTAGGTTATTCTTGAATAATTTTAAGAATCTCTTTTTATTTATCCTTTATCTACACCTATAGAAAAGAACTAAAAGGAAACTAAATTAAACCATCATTCTACCTAATATAATGCAAAATTCCATAAACAAGCAACTCTGTGTATACTTCTTACTTTGTTCTGTTTTCTCTATTTATCTCTTACATATGGAACTCCTAATAGTCAAAACAGCAACTGGAAAATAATGACGTGAGGAAGGTTTTGAAAAATCTTATCTGGAACTGGGGAAGGGCAAATTCTTCATATTTTCAAGTGTCATTTATGTGCTCACATACAATGATGATGTACACATTATTTTCCGAAACTTTCCTAGAAAAACCCAGGAACTCTGTATTTGAGCTGATGCTGTAGTTTGTAGTTTTTTATTCCAGTTAACCTTTAGTTGGTGCTAGTATGAGGATGAATCTGCAGGCGTGTCATGGTGCCCCCTCTAAGATTAGATTGCATGGTGACTTCATAAAATGTTTTTCTCTTGCCTCGAATTTTCCTTTTATCTTTCATTTATTTACAGAGCAACTGGAGAGAGTATTCACATGGCTTGGTCTGGATGTGAGGACTTACACAGATCTGACGTCTGGGGATATTAGAAGTCTCATGCAAACTTGGCAGCATGTACAAGATCACAAAGACAGGAACTGTTTTATATGTTGTATTCTATCTCATGGAGAGTCAGGAGCAATCTATGGCATAGATGAGAAACGTGTACCAATCCGCGCGCTTACGTCCCACTTCACTGCCAAACATTGTCCCCAGCTGGCTGCAAAACCCAAACTCTTCTTTATCCAAGCATGCCAGGGTAACAATGTACAGCGTCCTGTCTGTGTTGATACTGATGGACAAACTCCTGCCTTGTCTTCCATGCAAGAGAGTGTTTCTCTTTTTGAAAGTATTCCCGAAGAGGCTGATTTCCTCTTAGGCATGGCCACAGTTGACGGTTATGTCTCTTTCCGGCACATTTTAGAGGGTACTTGGTATATTCAGGCCCTCTGCAGCAAGCTACAGCTGTTGGTACCAAGGTAAATACTTGGCTTAATGCTCTGGTGAAATTTTTCTTCTCCAAAGGTAGTTCATCTAGGAACACCCACCCATGTTCTAAGGTGGAATTAGTTAAAATGATGATTTTACCCTGATAAATTTACATTTACTCTGCTAGTACCATACATGTAATCTGAAGAAGGTGAAGTTCATTGTGAAAAAACACTCAAAACCTCACATCTATAATCTTTAAGGCAGCGCAGTTTCTTGAGTGGATATAGGTAAAAACATTTTATTCTGCTGTTTTTCTTTATTGGTTGAATTAAGCAAGACAGAGTAAGAAAAGGTCTTTTGTCTTTAATGTGACTCAAATGAGGACAAAAGAGAAATTTGGAGAAAAAGATGTGTTTTCTTTTTTGTGTTTTAAATGTTCATGCTGTATCTTGTAGCTGATTAGAGAGATGTTAAGTGGATTGCCATCTGCTCACTAATAAGTAATTTATATTTTTTTCTCTCCTTTTGGCTGTAGGGGTGAAGATATTCTGTCAATTCTTACACAAGTTAATGAAGATGTGGCCAGACGTGTTAGTTCTTCGGGGACAAAGAAGCAAATGCCCCAACCCGCATATACCTTAAGAAGAAAACTTATATTTCCAATACCTATGGCCCCTCCTCCTTCAGAGCAACATTAAGGCTTTTAAAACACATCATTTTATCATCTCATTTAACTGCAGTTCATCACACTACCTGTTTTAAAACAGTTAGCCAAAACCCTGAGGATCTGTTAGCTTCAATGCAAGGCCTCAAATTTTTTGTCAAATAAACTGTGAAACTGGAGGAGACACAATTAAAACAATCCATGTGCCTGCTATTTACATCATCTATATATTCAGAGTTATCAGTGTTGGAAGAGCCACACTTCTGTCACGTTAAACATTTTTGTGCCTGCACAGGTTGCAGATACAAAAGGTTTTTCCTGGCAGCATAGGGATTGCATATAAGCTTTCATATCTAAACCAGGATTGTTAATGGTCTGGTTTAGACTCATCATGTTTTATTTTGCAGGCCAACAATTTAAAATCCTGTTTCTTAATCCACTAGCTATGTTCACAGAGAGAAAAAAGTGGGAATGAATAGACAATAGAATTTGCTGCTAATAGAATTTTGTGAGTTAACTGAAATAATGCCATGTTGTTTTGTTATGAGCACTTACTATGTATGCCTCTTACCTTTCCTGTTTGTTACTGCATCAAATTCATATTTTTTAAGAGCTTGATGAGATAAATATTTTGTATTGGTGTAAGGGTTTATCTTTATTTCTGACTGATTCCTGCACTTTGTTGGGCTGCATGAATCAGTGAGGTTTTAACTGCTTCAGGGTTTAAGCTGAAGTAAAACTTTATCAAAACACTCATTGTTATATATGGTTAGCAATACTGTAAGGTAAAGATTGGAAAGAGTACTGTCTAGTGCTATTAGATGCAATTTCTAGCTTGCACTATTTTTAGGAGAGGAGTTTTGCATCATACAGAGGATTGAAATGCAGCCAGTTCCCAAAACATGATGGTCCCTTTATGATAATGAAGTGCTACTTGTGTGACCCCTTGCATTTTAAGGCTTGGCATGGCTGCCAAACTTGAAGTTACATTTATACCACAGATAAGAAAAATGTTTCATCCTTTAGTGGAATATATAACATTGGGATGGAATTGTGATGTTTCTGGCTTGCAGTTACTGTTCAAACTTGATGCACTCATTTTGTATGTTTATACAAACATATAAACGTATAAACACTTTGTATTTTGTATGTTTAGGAAACAATAAAATTTTTATCAGTATGGAGTAACCATTGACCTTGTTTTGCAGGATCTTGTTTTCATTTTTAGTTTGGTAGACAGAATGTGTTACCATGCCCTATTGCTTTCTCTGCAGAGACTTCTGCCTGGGTAATCTCCAGTGAAATCACAGGTAGGTAAAGGCAGTCAGAAGAGTCTGAGCTTGGTGTGCCTCGAGTTCGTTGGGAGGAAGGATCCACACTTGTGAAGTGTGAAAGACTGCTAAGTCTCCCTTGTTCATGAGAAATTTGTTTGTTAAACAAAGTTTATGCTACCCTGATTTGGACTATTTAGTGTGAATATTTCACTTGTGTGTGTCAAGGGCTGTGTTTATGTGGCTGCATACTGTAATACCTGGATGCATGCCATGGTATTGTCAGGACCAGCCCAAAGGCATAGCAGGCTTAGCACTAGAACTGCAGCTGCCATCCAACCAGTTGGTCATTTCTGTGTGATCTCCTGCAGCGTATTGTGAGATGGAAGTTTGAAACTCTTGAGGAGAGTGGGGCAGTTTTGTACAACTTAGATATTCATCACTCCTTGCTATCCACATGGTACACCTTCCCTGTAACTCCAGTGATATAGAGCTGTGCCAGAAAGAAACCAGTCTTGAACAAACAAACAAACAACAAATGTGGTTGGTTGCTGTCGAAGCTTACTGATAGCATACAGACCCATGCACGTGTGCTCTCCACCTACAGAATTGAAGGATTGTGTCTTGTGCAGCCCCTGTATAGACAGATTTATGTGGAACTAGTGTAAAAAGAGTCTTCTAGGGAAGTTGCTATCTCGGCAAGATCATGATCTTAAAGTGGTAATCAAGTTTCTGGTATCCTGTCCCTCCAGTCATTATTTGTGCAGGAGCTGTGTGTCCCGCCTTGTGCCAGTGCAGGCTACAGTCGCTGCAGTTGCTGAGCAGGCAGAAGCCGCAGCGGTTTTTCTTCCTCAAGATCACCCTTTCTAGGGAGATGAATTTTTGGCAGGCTGTACAAGGAAAAGATTAAGTCACTGAGACAGTTCTGGAGAGAACCAGAGTGCAGGGGAAAGGAGGGAAATTGGGGAGAGTAATTTAACAAGAGGACAGGAACATTTCTAGGAAGGACAGAGAGGAAGAAAACAAAAGCGAAACTAACAGTGCCAAAAGGGGTGGTCCTTCAAACTGCAGTATGTGAGAGGACAAGCCATTTCGTATTTGTCACAGTGCGTATCACGGCACAGTGGCTCTTTCAGATTGCAACTGAAGTATTGGTTCAGGTAAGACAGAAGAAATGATGGAGGTAAAGAGATGCTGAGACTTGGAGTGACACAAACATTTTGGACCTGAAGATGTAAGAGTACTTGTGGTTTTCCTCTGTGCCGCTCCCAGCCTTTGGATGATGGCGCAACCAGTGAAACAAGGTTTTCTGATCTGTTACTAGAGTGTGCCTTTCGGGAGAAATTTGTATGCCTCATTCTATCAAAAGGTATGTTAAAATTTCAGTTTGTAAAGATAGGTTGAAATCCATGAGTGACTGTTTTCATGGCAAAATTTTAATGAATTTTGGCTCTCCTAACTCCCTTTTCGAAATGCTGCCTTGCGAGTCTGGTAGCCATACTGAGTGCTGTTCTATTTCCTGGTGCATGGAAGATTCCAGCGTCTTGCATGCTGGAAACCTTTTCATTGAAGGCTGAGCTCTTTACTTTAAAGAGAGCAATGATGTAAAAAGTTAATTATTGTTCAAATTCTCCTCTAAATGGGGAAGTATGTTACATAAATTCAGAAAAATGTTTAGTTGTTGAATTCCCTGTATTTACTGAGTGCTGCTACTGAATTTGGTGCCAGTAGTTGGCTTTTTTTCTTAGTTTAAGAAATATCTTCCTGTTAAAAATAAGCCGGGGTGAGTTGGAGAGGGACTTCAGAGAAAGAGGGTAAGTCATGGCAGATCTGGTCACACAGCAGAACTGTGGGACTGAGATATTTTAATTGAAAAGATATAGACTCAGCCATCTCTCACTGTCTCTTGATTAGGATTTGTGTATGAGAGCAAAAGTGCTGAGCTGGTGCTCTATGCTAGAAAGCATACGTATGCTGCTTAGTTGTTGCCATAAAAAAAAAAAAGCAAAACCTGATTACTTTCGTGGCTTGTTTACCAGTTTTTTTCTTACAAGTTCTGTAATAATCAGTTCTCTGAAAATGGAAGTGTGAAGCAGCTGAATTAGGGATCTCCTGCTTTATTAGTATTCTATTCCATTGTGACATACTTCTTGAAAGTCATGTGACAATACCGTGAAAGAAAGAAAGGCAGACTTTTCCTGGAACTTTAGAGACTGTCTCACTTTCTTCTTTCTTCAGAGTTGTCCTCCCATGTAAGTGATGTAAAATTACTACTACTATTACTACTACTATTATTATTATTATTATTATTACTTGTATCAGTTGTGTCTTTAAGTTAGCAAACTGGGAGAAAAAGACAGTGGCAGTTAAATATTGTTTTAATTGTGCCCTGTAATTACAGACAGGCTTAAATGTAACATATAGGTGGCACATATCTTCTAACTGCAATCATTTGATGGGTTTGAAACCTACAGCCTTTGAGAAATAAAATGAAAATTCCCTTTACAAGAAAGATTTGCTGTTATAAGCAAAATTCCTTGTATCCTAAATGAAAGGCATGATTTATGTGAGAAAGAAGATAACTTCATAACTAGCTACCAAGAAAATATTATTCTTTCCTGTATGGTTATAGAAATATAAAGCCAGATAATCATTGAATCGTGAGGTTAAGCACATTCAGATACTACTGGTTTATATGGGTTGAATGATATGGATTCTTACCTGTTTAAAAGTTCAGTTTGAATGGGTTTAAAGAAAATAGTGTTTTGGGGCAGAACATGAATTGTATGTGCTGTGTCACAACATGTATCGCAGTTTTATCAGTTTATTTGAAATGCAAAGGTTTAAGATTCAGTTGTACATTCACTCTTGCTAACGAACAGAATGCTGACCAAGGGCATGCCACAAAAAGCCCCTTTGCTGTAGAGTGGTCCTTAGAGGAGAGCAGAGTACAACCGTCTGCTAATTATTATTACCAGCATGAGAAACAAGTTAATGGGAATTGGCTTTTGCAGGGTATTATATGAATTGATATTAAGTATTATAATTATTATGGTATTGAGATAATGATATGTGTTCTAAAATGGTTGATGTTGTTAATATTGGGATAATAATATATGTTACAAGGTGGTTGGTGTTTTTACAATGGCTTAGTTGTGAGGTTGGTTTTCACGAGGATGGTTTTGTATGTTGTAACGTGGGTTTATGAGTTTACATTAGACAGACTGTTGCTAGCCAAACGCTTGAGACACAACCTTAAAAAAGCTTCATCCAATGAGGACCCTGATGACCACAGTGACAAAATTATGTCAGCGCTGGAAAGAGTGACATGTGGCAAGACTATGCAAAACCAAAATAAATACCATAAAGCTGATGCAATACCAGGGGTATAAAAGGTGGAGCTGCCATTTTGTGCACGAGCCTCTGGCGTTTGGCCACACTCCCAGCGCTGTCCCTTTTGCTTTGCGGATCTTTTTATTGTTCTCAATAAAATTTTTGTAACTCATTCGCACTCGGGGTCTGGGTCGTTTATAGCACCAGGTAGTCGTCTGGGCTACCTTGGAGTATTGTTATTGAAACATTTGCAGCAGCAGTAAGTAAAATGGATTGCAGTATTCCAGTAGTGTAGGAGTAGGAAGTTCTCTTTTGTCATTGTCGACTTTTCTGTCTCCCACTGACAGTTTCTCTAGAAGACAAGAAACCTCTTCTGAATGCATCTATATAGTTCCTCTTCAGAGACTCCCAAGTGTCTTACACCTAGGGCAGAGAGAATAAAGGGGCAAATGGTTCTCTTACTAGAAGGAAGTGGAGACAGGTCCTTTAAGTGTCAGCTGTAGGCGACCAGACCTAAGGCTGATGTATCTCAAACATTGTGAGTGTTGCTCCAGGAAAGCTGTGATCAGAGGAGAGAGTCCTGTGGCGGTGGGGCAGCGCTGTGCTGAGCCAACTCCCTGCCCCGCCCTGAGACTCCGTTCCCCCGCCCAGCTCACTTCCTGGGGAAGGGGTGCCTGTGCACACGGGAACAAAACGCACAAGTCTAATTTAGATAATGGGCATGGACCAGGTTAATTACAGCAGGACATGGATTGGGCACACACTCTCTCCCCTCCTTATTCCCTCTCTGTTCACTCTCCATCTCCAGACTATCCATGTGGCAGCATCAATACAGGATCAAGGACTGGGGATATTCTTTACTTTCTTCTCTTTCTTGGCTTGCATAGATATAATATTTTACCCCATATTCCATTTTGAAGTTTGTTGTGGGAGGGAGGAGCTAATGGAGATTTTTGTGGCTAATGAGCCAGCACTATCGAGTAATAGTGTGGCTTGGGAGACAGCACCTTTGGAGGAGTTTGTTGTCAGAGTTGTGAAGTGTACTGTGCAAAATTAAGGGCCTGTTAGCCTCTGCTCTTGTGAAACTGTGTTGTATAACTTTAAGGGCATTTTAGCCCTTTGGAGGCTAAATATTGGGCTGGTTGCCTCAGTTAAGAAGACAGTATAATCAAACAGTGAGAGCTCCGGACTCATGTCTAGTGTCTTTGTTCATTCTGACAAGAATTTGTAGCAGACACTGACATGCCCATGGGTTGTCACATCAACAGAGGCAGGTCCTTTAAGTGTCAGAGGGAGATAGTTGAAAGGCTTGCACTTGGTATTTTCTAAATTCCTTTTGTGCTCAAAAGTTGAGCCTATAAGCCAAGTTTAATACTGCTAAAGCTGATGGAGAAAGTGGAGGAGAAGGGAGGTGGTATTTCATGTTCAGTGAAACAGAGATAGTTTGATAAGAATTCTTCCAGCCTTTTTAAAAGGGTGGACATGATCTGTATTTGCTTTTAATATTGCAAATTAATTGAGAGCTGGGAGCTGAGTTTTACTTGATACAGATAAACCAAAACAGCAACAAGTGCCTTGGGTATGCTGACCAGGAGCAGTATAAAAAGAAAGGAGAAGCCAGATAGCTTAGAGTAGCTATACTCATGTGGACTCTTAGTCTTGTTATGATGTAAAACCTTTGTTATGGTGTAAAATTTGGCAGTCTCACTTATTACATAGCCTACATTTCAAACCAGTGGCTTTTTTTCAGGCAAGTGGCAGTTTCTCCCAAATGGTATCAAACTTCAATAAAACCCAAACCCAAACAAAACCAGCAACAGCCTGCCAGGATTGTACATCCTGTACATTGGTACTTCCCGCTGTCTGGACACACTATAGGAAGCAAGAATGATCTATGACTTTCTCTGCTAATGTCACTTAGTACAGAGGTTTTAATATTCTTTGTTAAGTCCAGAGAACTGAAAGAGCTAAGCATCAAAGCTACGACAGCAAGACAGCCTCTCTCTATTGAAATACTTCTGATTGCATGTGTTTATTTTGGGCTATTCTGCATGATGTCGTACCTCTTAATAAATCATGGTGTTGCACTAGTCTTACTGACAAATGAAATCAACTTCTGTTTGTGTTTAGATCCAAATACTGATGTGAAATGAGTACAGAGTTCCGCAAACTGCTTTTTGAAGTTTCTGAGGCTTTGGTCGCAGATGAAGTGGCCGCTCTTAAATTCCTCAGCCTGAAGCATGTCCCCAGGAGGAAGCTGGAAGCCATCCAGGAGCCCAAGGCCTTCTTTGAAGTGCTGCAGGAGAAAGATATGATCGGGGTGGGGAACCTGTCCTTCCTGAAGGAGCTGCTCTACCGGATAGGTCGGATCGACCTCCTGACTGCCCACCTGGGCTCCAGCCGGGAGGAGGTGGAGAGAGAGCTGCAGGTCCCGGGCAGGGCACAGGTGTCACCTTACAGGTAAACACAGGAGCATGCAGAATGCAATAGTTCAGGGTCACCTGTCTTTTCTGTCTGCACTGTTGTATTGGGAATATCCCAGCATAACTGTACTTACTACACATTAATACCTGTCACTGTGAGTTTTACATTCTGCAGTTCAAATGTTTAATTGTGGTGTTTACTTCTTACAGTTTTCTTGAAGGTCTCCCTGTTCTTTACTGGCAGGCAACTGCTATATGGAATTGCAGAGGACTTGACTCCAGAAGACATCAGAAGTGTGAAGTTCCTGCTCCAAAAACAATTACCAAAGAACAAGCTCCAGGAAAATGCTGTATGAAAAGTGATCTTGAGAAGTTTTTTGCAAGGCTAGTTCAGAGTCCTCTAGTTCTTGTAAGAAGGGAGGAAAGAGAAAGCAGTCTACACTCATGAAAAACTGGTTTGAAAGAATTGTGATGTTAGCTAATAGCTGCTGTGTGAAAGAATGGATCCTTATTTTTTTCACTGTATCTTTGTCTTTTTTGCTCTTCTGATTCTATTTTCTCTCCACCGTCTCCTTAATCTTATCTTCTTGCAAAATCCAGCATGCTCTTCCTTTAATCTTTGCTTGGCATTTATAAGACAAATGTCTTTATAAGACATATGCTATACCTAAGAAGAGTGATATTTGCTAAAGGAAAAAATGATGTTTTGGAGACAGAAAATTGAGTTCTAATGTGAGTTCAAGCATGATTTTTTTGTGCATCAAAGGGTAAATTTTCTTCTTTATTGTAATTTGGAGTAACAACATATTGTTAAATTTCCCCCAAAAGTAGTAAGAGGTTGGGTGATCTAGTTTAAAATTGGTAAGTAATGAGAGGTGTTATAAAAATTCTTGGTATTATTATGAACCTTCCTTAAAAGTCCTATTTGTATTGTGGCACCTAGAGAAAAATTAGCAGATTTACCTCCAACTTGGTGGGCAGTTGAGCTTTAATAAACAAAATTAGTGCTGAACAGCTTTTCTGTAATAGAAAATGCAGAATGACATAGCTCAAGGACTTAGCAGCAGTTCATCAGAACACAAAGGCACAACAGGATGTCATGTTATCCTCATCAGTGCTTTGGACTGCTGAAACAAAGCAGGATAGCCTAGATACAGGCAATTTCTAATTGTCCTGCTTTAACCTTAGTGATGATGTGTTTATTCAGTTGCATTGCATCTTGACCCTTGCTTTAATGAGGTTTGGAGGAAAAAAGTAATAGGTCTTTAGCTGGTCAGTCTCTGGGAATGAGGATGTTGTCTTCTGCCGTGTTGCCAAAGTGCCGGATACTGCAGTTATCAAAGGTCACTGGATGAGTTTGGGTTATGTGTTTTTGTTTTACCAGTCAATGTTGCAAGTCTTTCTGGAAATGGAAATAAATGGGCTAATTAAAGAAGATAACCTGACAATGCTGAAAGATATATTACAGAGATTTAGAGTTGACATAAAGAAAAAAATTGATGCCTATGAAGAGAAAGAAAAAGGTACATTTATTTAATCTGCTGTTTAAGAACAGAGCTAGGGTCTTTTGTGGTTTTTATGGCTCCATCCCTGCCAGATTTGAAGTCCAGCAATAAGGGAGAGACCTTATGGTATCCTAGAATAGGCAGAACAGCTCTGGAGAACTCTGGTTTCAGAATTTTTCTGCTACTTCATTATCCCATCAGGGATTCTTGTTTCTATCCTTGAAATACGTTCTGTGCCTTGTAAATGGTCTTCTTCTGCCTTCTCTTTGCCTTAAATGCAATTTATCTGTTCAGGAAAAAGTGCAGTGCTGGTTTTGGACCAGCATAACTTCCAAGTCACTGTAAGAGACTGGGAGTGACCATTTACTTGGAGAAAGTTGTGATGGGAGGTTGTCACCATTATCTTCTGTTAGCCAGGCCCTTTGCTCTTAGTCAAAGGAAAGTCCCTGAAAACCAGGCACTTGGCTAAAGTGTAGCTTGCTATAACCAGATGGGAAATTTCAAGGAGTTCATCATGTCCGCGCTGTTGCAGCTCGGGTGGTGCCTTCTGGCACCACAGCTGGGTGTTTCTTTGGGAAGCAGGATGTCTCAGTCAATAACAACTTCCTTCTGAATGACTCAGGATGTGGCTTTCGTCAGATACATTTGTATAGTTCATGCAGTACCCTGCAGAGGTACCAACTAGTTTTCCCTGCATGTCTTTGTGCTGCTGTCCTCTGGTGTATCTAAACAAGCAGGAGATAATTGCCAAGGGAGGCTAGTGCAAGCAAGTCGTGTGTCAGGGGAATGGCTTTCTAGTACTAATGTTATTATTTTGTCCTCTTGATAAGTAGAAAAAAAGCATGTTGCGTAGATCTTGTTGCCCTGACAATTAAGTTTCATTTAAACACATTTTTGTAACTTGTAAAATGAGTAATGTGATTTTGTTTCCTTTGTGAGAGTCATGGATTTCATGATTTCTTCACTTTTTTCAGAAAGTTGTATTCAGATAAGTGCTCTGAGGAGATCTTCCATTATGCTGGTATTTTGCATCCTTGCTGCATCCACCCACACAATAAAGTTTTCTGGAGAAGAGACAGTAGCCTCAGAAGTAAATGGACCATTGTTTTGTACTATTGTACAAAAATGGGTGTTTTCTTCCACTTACGTATCCCACAGTGGAGATGCTGGTGAATGGCTTGCCTGGGATGGCTGCTCACATTCAACCTTTTATTATCTGAATCTTGCTACCAGTAAAAGAGCAGAGAAGCAATGGAGCACAGCCCTGCATGGCTTTTACAATAACCAGTAGTCTGTGAAAGTGGAGCCCTGCTTGGCCCAGCTCTACAAAATGCTGGTGTCTCACTGGTGTGAAAACGCCCTCCACCTCACTCCTTGCTCTGGCTTTTTGAGTGTTGAAATATGCACAGTGGAAGATTTATCCTTTTAGTTCTAAAATGTTTTGTTTATCTTCTCAGAAAATTACTCTAGGGAAGAAGTCCGCTATCCTGTGTCTGTGTCTGCACATCCAGAGGAACAAGGAGCAGAGGGGGAGGCAGCAAAACGGGTGAGAAATACCTCAAGATTACCCTTAAAGTATTTATCCATCTCCTGGGAGAGGGAGCATAAATTCATAACACAAAGCAGGTGGAACAGCCAAGATGGGGGGCGGTTCTGGCTCTATATGTAGGCCTTGGAACAATTCCTGTTTTCCAAACAAGACCAAGCCTTCTTTGCGGGGACCTGGTTGTCAGCAACCTTTTAAGCAAGAAATGAATGAACAGTTCAGTGAAGGAAACCAATCTTAACAATAATGGAGACTGGGACAGTAAAGTTCTGGCCAGGATACCCCTGGTCAGATGGGAAGGGAATAGCAGAACCCACTACCTCACTGGAATCACACAGGGACCCTCAGAGGGAATGGTGGGGTGCAGAAACTCTTCCTGTGCACATGCAGATTTGTGTTTCTGGATCCTGTCTCCCATGTCAAAATCATATCCTGACTGAAGAGAGAGAGGATGAGGGGTTCAGGGAGACAACATGGATTCCTCTCCTCTGTAGCTAGATTGTATCCTTAGGCTTTTCCTTTCTTGTTTCTTGGCCTTTGTGATTTTTTTTGTGCTTGGATAATGATGGACCAGCAATCTGTATATAGTGTGTTTCTCATCTGAATGCTTGGCTCTGCTTTCCTACCTGCTTTTTTTTTTGTTTCTGCAGCATGGGAAAATATATAAGATGAAAAATAACCCCCATGGCTACTGTTTAATTCTTAACAACCACATTTTTAAAAATCCACGTTACAATAGAGAGGGAACATTGCAAGATGGAAGTAAGTACTTTTTCATTACTGGTTTGGGTTTTTTTAATCTGATAATTCTCCAAAACAATTATCTAATCTTTGCTGTGAAGGAGAATCATGTCCATAGTACTCCTTGGCCTCCAGAGACTGGAGTGATAGTCACTGTAGCGCTTGGAAATATGCCACTTTCAACATTTAGCTGACGGCTTAAAGAAGGATCTACTTTTTGTTCTAGGAAAAAAGCATTGTCTTAATTGGTTATATGTACAACTAGTGAAAACGTGATTATCGTTCCACCGCTTCACTTTTTGATTGCTTTTAATTCTTAGCTATCATAGAAAATATTTTTAAGTCCTCAAATTCTCTTCAATGCTCAAATAAATGCTCTGTAACTTCCTTTAAAGCCTGTCTTCCTGGAAGTCACTTTTAAGATAAACAACAGTAAAAAAGTAAAATCAGATTCCTGAAAGGATATGTCACAGGTATTTTAACTCCATCCAGCCCATTTACAGGCTGCCTTATTCCCAGCTACTTTCTCTCTGCCCACACAACAATTAAGCCACCATTAGCTGAGAAGTCTTCAGGGCATTTGTGAGCAGTTTACTCTGACATCCTTTTTGCTGGATCGATCATCCTCACAGAATGAGGGACCTACTTCATTTAAGAGTGGCAGAATTTGTCATTCTGAAGAGGTGGTACTTCTCTAATTTGCCAAGTGTTGTTCTTAGGCATCTGAGACTACTATGCAATGCATAGTTAAAGCTTGCTTTAACACAGTAAACATCACTAATTTTTACCAATACAACGTATAATCTGAAACCTGTTTTTGTTTTAGATAGCATGATACTTAACCTAGTTGTGTTAAAAAAAAAATAATAAAATGAGGAAAATTAGGCATTTGGGTTTTTCTAATAGGATTTGGCAGGTGAGAGCCAGTCAGGTGATTTTACTGGTAGGATCTGAAGACTTCTGCTAATCTGATCTACCACACAGACACTGATTATTCAGCATCTTCCTTGTCACTGTTTAACAAGTTCCTTCTGTTTTTTTTCCCCAGAGGCTGTGAAAAGGGTCTTTAAGTGGCTTCAGTTTGAGACAGTTGAATACATGGATCTAGAAGGAGAAAAAATATATGAGACAGTTAAAGAATACAGCAAAAAAGATCATAGAAATATGGACTGTTTTGTTTGCTTCATTTTCTCCCATGGTGAAAAAGACAAAATAAAAGGTGTTGATGATGAGTGTGTAAATATTGAAGATTTAGTCTCCTGCTTCACTGGAACTAATTGTCCTTCTCTTGCTGGCAAACCCAAGGTGTTTATCATCCAGGCTTGCCAAGGCTCTGTACATCATCCATCTGTTACAGTAGAACCAGACTCTTCTGGACATCTCGAGGTGGATGCTAGTCCTTTGACTTCCATTCCTGATAAGGCTGATATTCTGATTGGCATGGCTACAGTGGAGGACTACTTGTCCTTCCGCAGTCATAAGACTGGCAGTATTTACATCCAGTCCCTCTGTGAGAAGATGGAGTTGCTTTGCCCACTGTAAGTACTATTTCTAATTTTTGTACATTTGGGGTATTGCAGATGTGCATACTTAAGCATGCTGTGCTGAAACACAGTGGTTTGCATTTGTGCTGTTTATGTTTTTCACCTGCAGGACAGTGGAGAACAGTATTTATTTTGAAATTGGGCATTGTTAGTCTTCTACAGATGAGCCAAAGTATAAGTGACTTCCTCTGGTTTTCCTGTGACAAAACTAGGGTTGTAATGCTGCAACACTACAGACAAACAAGTTGTGTATATGTGTGGTTTTTAACATTTTTTGACTGATAAATGATTTTTCTTCCAGTGACACCTGGTTAGAGGTGAATTTGTTGAGTGATTACACAGACAAAAAACCCCAGTGTTCTGTAGCTATAATTTTCATTGTTGCCTCCCATCCATCCCCTCATAAACTTCATTTAGAAAATAGAATTTCCATTTGGATATCATTTTCTCATGGTGTCTAGAAGAAGACATGGAGAATATATAGGTTTTTTTCATCTTGGTGACCTCTTCTGGCTGTAACCAATGCAATGCTACATGGAGGTTGCTTTTATTTCCCCAAAACACACTGAATTCTGTGGTTATTCAATGGAATGTGCAATTTCAGTGGCCATAGGGTGAGGGTAGATACCAGCCTTCCCTGGAATACCACTTTAGAGGAGCAAACACAGATCACCTTCTTGGCCGACCTGCAAGTACCATGTGTTTCAATGTAACTTCTCTTCCTTTTTGTTCAAGGCGCGTGGATCTCACAGCCATCCTGACAGAAGTGAACAACGAAGTGGCAGGAAGAGAATTAGAAGGATCTAAGCAGATGCCAAAGATAACATCAACACTACTGAAGCGATTGATCTTTGAAGTTCCACAGCAAAAAGTAGACAAATAAGAATACAGTTGGTTACAATGACATCTGGAGTCGACAGGGAAGAGAATTTACATGACAAATTATGTGGATCTGTGTAGTAGCCCCAGTCCTTCAAGGAAGCATGGGACCTAAATTTTCCAACTTCCATATTGAGTCAGTCTTCTGACACCTGAACCTGTAGCAGTTGGGTAAGGGTCTGGAAAACTACAGATCATCTGGCTTTTTGTCCTGCAGAAGCAGTGGAGTATGTTCAGTCTGAGTTTCAAGTGAGAAAGGACTCTCAAGTAGTATTGTAGAAGTTATTGGAAGTGTCAGTGAAGTCTTATTTGTGTCTGAATTGTTTTAAGTCCCTAAAATCTGGGGAAAAAAAGAACAAATTCAGAATGCTGGATCCATTCCCAGGCAGCATGTGTAAGGTTGTAACTGCCTTACCCTAGAGGTGAATCTTTGTCTGTCTTTCGAAGCTAATTGTTCATAGAAAATAACATCCTGCTCCAGAAGGACCAAAGTCCCATGATTAGGTTAGTTTGGTTCTTTTCTTCTAAATATTTGGTTTGGTTTATATCAATCATTTACTTGAATAAGCATCTCAACTGTATAAGTTTTTCAATAATAAAGGTTCTCATTTTGTTATTTCTCAGAGCTCTCAGGGCACAGTGTGTCATGAATGACTGGAATACTGGAAGGAAGCTCTGTAGTCTTGTTTCTGTTATAATAAATTTTCTTGGTTTTTATATCACCTCAGTTTGCAGTGTGTTCCTCTCCTGTATGAGCTTTCTGAGGTACGGTCAGCGTGACAAACACTTTTACCCCAACAGAAGTCATTTTGCTCTTGTTGGCGTGTTTGTTGGCAGCCACCCCAAAGGGTAACACACTGATATCCCTTCAACAGCAGCTGGAGAGATGGTAGGAAAGAATAAGTTAAGGATTCATGATAAGGGCAACTGATGCCAGTAGGCCATTCAGGAACTGCTTCCTCTGTGAGAAACTTGCTGGAAGGTGGCAGCTGCTTCAGAAGTGGTGAATCTATAGCATTGCTGTGTCTCATATTTCTGTGTCAGAGTTCAGTACACTCAGACCAAGTTCTTTTAGCTATTCTACATGAGGAGGAATTGGGTATCAAATTTAATTATTTGGTATATTTGGGGCTACACAGGATTTTGATTTGGTAGGGTGAGACAGCTACATAGGTGTGGTCATCATCATGACACTGAACGTCCCCAGTCATCGTGGAAGGCAGCTCAAGCCCATTGCTCTTTTCAAAGTTTAAATGTTTTATCAGTTGTCCAGGTTTTATACTTTTATGTTGGGTTGGGGTGAGCCACGTATCCACACCCTCTGTGCTGGCCTGGCTTGCTCAGGAAGACATTATTCCTTGTTCATTGTCTGGGGGTACCTGGTGATTCACAGGAGCAAATACTTTCTCTAAAACTAAGGTCACCCTCCAATCTCGCTGGTGCTGAGGTAATTTGGGCCTTCTTTATGATCTTATCTTTCCTGACATGGTGTGGGTTTTGTCCTTCTCTGCTGAGCTGGTGTCCACTGGGGTGGTGGCTATAGAGGGTGCTGATAAGTCACACTCTGTGATTAAATTGATTTGGTATTTTGTTCTTCCTATTTAAATCCAGACACCTCCATAGTTTACCATTATCACTTGCTGATGAAGACCTACTAGGACGAAGAGAAAACCCCATCAAAATCCTCTAAAGAACTGCAGAAAACAGCCATACAGTGAATTTATATGTAGGTCATGCAGCAATCAGGGGAGGAGAAAACACACATTGAGTTTTGTGCTTCTGAGCAGTGTGGCTGGTAGGTTTTTGCATGGATTTGTGTCCCTCCCATAGAGCTGAGTGGTAAGAAGGAAGTCGGTTCTGCAATTTCCTGACTCTGCTTTTCTCTGTATTACAACCTAGAGAACGGTGAGGGGCAGTCACTTTTTCTCTCTCAAGGCTCTCAGCTTTGTTTTTCACTTTGCCTTTTCTTTCCTCCCAGCTCATGGCTGGGAGGTCAAAACCAGTCACAACAAGCCTGGAACTTAATTCTGTTTTGTTTTCAGATAGCAGAAGCACTGCCACTAGAAAGTGGAGCCAGAAGTCTGGTAGGAAAGAAAAGTTGGTGAGTTGAAGCCCTGCAGACTTAAACTGAAAGCAGGCAAGATCAGAGTGGTGTTATTTGAAAACACTTACAAGAGTTGGGGAGTACTGTTAGCTGAAGACAAAGAAATAATATTGTCCAGTGGCATGAGTCCTTGCCCAGTCATTCACATTTTGCGACCTATTCTTTAGGTTTAACAGCAGTTTCTCAGAGAGCTCTTTATGCCCACCTCCTGTGGGAAATTTGTCATTCTCTCCACCCAGATGGTTTTAGGATGACTTGTAAATGTGCTGCTCGGCTGGTGGCACGTGCAAGGAGCCTGCCTGATTTCAGCTGGCTGCCAGCTTCTCCCATTGCATGGGCTGTGGCAAGATTCCCACCACCTGAATATTCCCACCACTTGAATATTCCCACCATCTGTGTGAGCATTCGCTCAGTTCTCAAAGTGGTGCGAATTCAGGTGCTGACAAGTTTGGACTGGTTGAACTGTTGGCTGTGTCTGTGATCACCTGCAGGAAATTTGAAGACCAGGGAGAAGTAGAAACAAAATATGCCATTAAGGAGATTAAGCTGTACAACAGGGTGTCCAGTGCTACATTTTTCTCCAGAGGTGTTGAGTGTTCAGCCTTTTTATTCTGACCCCTAAATAACATAGGCGCATTCTCTCAGAAATTATTCAAATCTGCCTCTTTTCAACTAGAGGTATTTCAAATGATGAACAGAGAATAGCATGTTTAATCTACAATGACTTCTTTGCAATGTGCTAAAAATTATAAGTGAGGTCTTTGGGAATTCTCAGATACTCATTTCTGTGTGTCCTTTCTGTAAGTATGCCTTTTTTTGTTACTCTGTTCTGTTATTGACAGCCACTGGAACTCCCCAGGCCCCAAATGTGACTGGTTCTTGTGGATGCCAACCATATATTCCTAGCTAGGTGGAATGTTATCCTGGACATGTCTTCTGAGCTTGGCCTGAGTCTTCTATATGAGTTTTCTATGTGTAGCCACTTTGTGCTCAGGCCTGATTTGTCCAGGCATGTGAGTGCAAAGAAGGATCCATAGCTCCTTCAGTCTGTTTGCTAGGAAGATCTTGTTCTAACATGCCTTGAGGACATGTCAGCTTATGGCCTGTTAAAAAGTGCCTTGCTTTTTGGATTCCTTCCACCTTTGACCCAACTTGCCATGCACGTAGTAACCAAGTATCTTGCATAGGGTTTTAAACATTGATAAGGCACTTCTATGACAACAGTGTACAGATTTCTGTTTTATATAGTGTCAAACTGTTTTTTACTGGATTTTTGGGGAAGAAAGGATGATGTTTTTAAATCAGTGCTTAGCAAGAACACTGGTTCTTTATTGGAGAGTATGGATGCACTGACGGTTGCTCTCTGGCTCAAAGTGAGCATAAGGTGTCAAGGTTCGTTTTCAGAAGGATGAAATTCCAGTTGGTAAAAGTTCTCCCTTCCTGTTGTGAAATACCATTTATCCATAGTGCTGCACCAGAAGGTGCTGTGGAGGTGGTGCAGCATCCCAGGGCCCTACAGCCCAGCGCACTGCCTGCTCCTGTTGTAGAACTGTCTTCAGCAGACGTGGGGGGGTGGGAAGGGAGCTGTTTTCCATGGCCGGTGGCTGTTAGGGCCCGAACGCCTGCAGGGAGTGTGCTGCCTTTTCTGACAGCAGCCCAGAAGGCTCGCAAGAAGGGAGAATCAGTGGTGTTAGAAAAGCTTCTTTCTCCTTGTATTAAAATCGCAGTGGTTTGCGAGTGCCTGGGAACCAGCAAGAGGCGACTGCAGGAATAGCCCGGGCAGAGGGAGACCCTTGCATCCGCACTCGCAGGTTCGGTTTGCTCAAGAACGGGCTCAAGAGCAGTCGCAAATGCAGACACGGCCGCAGACACGGCCCCAGACACGCCATTCCGCAGGGAGCTGCGGGCTGCTTGGCTCCGGAAGTTTTGAATCCAGAGGGGAGCGCCGCCCCGGGTCGGCCCCGCCTTCCGTGGCTCCGGCGCGGCGCGGCCCGGCCCGGCCCGGCCATGGAGCTGCCCCGGGGGCGGCTGCTGGCCGTCAGCGACGAGCTGGACGCGGCCGAGCTGGCGGCGCTGAAGTTCCTCAGCCGGGAGCACGTCCCCAGGAGGCGGCTGGAAGCCACCCTGAGCCCGCACGACTTGTTCGAAGCGCTGCAGGAGAAGGGCGTGCTGGAGGCGGGGAACCTGGCCTTCCTCAGGGAGCTGCTCTACCGCATCGGGAGGATCGACCTCCTGGTTGCCCACCTGGGCTCCAGCCGGGAGCAGGTGGAGAGGGAGCTGCGGGCGCCGGGCGGGGCGCGGGTGCCGCCCCTCAGGTGAGTGAGGGCGCCGGGCTGGGCTGGGGCGGCTGCCCGGGACAGCCGTCACCTCCTCTCAACACCAGCCCGGGCGCTGGAAGCGCCAAGCGACTTCCAAGGGAAAGCGGGAACAGGCCCCCTATGGAGAGGTGCGATTGCAGCTCGGCAGAAGGGAGGACACGGGGCTGTGCTCGCACCTCCCCAGAGCTTCGGCGTGGCTTTCACTTCATGGGAACTGAGATCTGTTTAATTGCAGCTGAAAAGGGTTTAACTTCAGGCCGTCCTGGGACTTGTGTCCTCCATCTAAAACGGAAAAAAAAGGGGGCAATATGTGCTGGGGGAACAGTAGACAAGAGGAGCAGTGCAATAGTGCGGAGTTAAATTGTACTCGGAAAGACGACGAAACAACGCCCTGCGCTTCTTTCTCTAGATACTTGCTCTTTGAGCTGTCTGAAGATATCACCGAAGATGAGCTGATGTCTTTCAAGTTACTTTTGGTCAAAGAATTACCAAAAAGCAAGCTAACCCATGAGACTGTGAGTATTTCTATAATACTTCTAAAAAATTATTACTGTAATCCATAAAGGCAGTTGGGTTGCTCATGGGGGAATAAGCGTCACTCTTCTTTACAGTGTCACTCTTACAGTAAGAACACCGTAAGAAAAGGGGTGCCCTGGGTGCATATGGGACTTGTTTGTGCTGATGTTTGGGCACAGCTTTCGCAGCAGTGTAACATCCAGGAGTGCCAGGCCCTGAGGCCATCACATCCAAGCACCTCACGGGAGTCAGGGCACTCAGTGGCTTTAATCAACAGAAAACTGATGAGCACATTCACTTATCTTGCCCAACAGACTTTTTTTTTTTTTTCTTCTTTCTAAGTCATTATCAAATACAGAGAGTTACCCACTGTGGGTATTACTTTATGATTTTCTTTTCATTTTTAAATGCAGAAAATAGAGATCTAATCAGCAGATCCTTGTCAAGGCTAAGGCCAATGAGCTTGGAATTTACAAGCAGCCTTGCAGGAGATCCAGTGCTTTTATGTCCCAGCCTGCAGGTCTGACTCCTGGGTACTTTGTTCTGTCTAATAACATTTTTAAGGATTTTCCTTCTTTTCTTAGAGGGGAGATTGTGATAGCTGCCCTAGTAAATTCTTGGGGTGATCACTGTGCTCTCCCACTCACTGTTGGATGAATTTCTGTCCCTTGGGTCCCCTTTTGCTTCAGAGTGATCTCTACACCATCATTTGTGGTTATACCCTTTTTGCCAGTGCTTAAGATGGTCACTGCAGTGATTCTTCTCTTTCAGTTAAGTGCACAAGATAGCCACTGAAAGCTGAATGTAAGCAATCATTAAATATGTTGTTACGTGTTCCTGTGTGACCACTGTTAGATGTCCTGGGTTAGATCTTAATTACATCTCGGCACCTGTGAGCTACAGAAAGGAAATGAGTATGTTTTCAGATGTTGGTACTTAACAGTACTTGTAGGTTTTGTTGAACTAGGATTAATTGGCTCAGCTGAGGTCTCACCTGCTGTCAGTACATTAAAGCTCAGGTCCATATGCTGCAGCTTCCCTCCCAGTGGCAGCATGGAGGTGCCCTAAGAGCAAACTGCCTTTCTGATTACCCAGACAATGCTCGACGTTCTCACTGAGATGGAGAAGAAGGGCCTTCTGGGGAAAGACAACCTAAGTATGCTGAAGAGTCTCTGTGAAAAAATTAACATCAGCCTGTGGAACAGAATTGAAGATGGATTGAATCTATTTGGTAAAACAGAACAAAACAGCCTCTTCCCCATAGTTATTCTTGAAGGGATGTATAGGTAATGTATAAGACTAATCATGAATGCTTTGCAGGCCAAGAAGAGATGCTCATCACAGAGGAAGAGAGGGGCAGCACAGGGGGCCCTGAGGGGCATCTAGTGTCATCTGTAGCACCTGGTCCTCCTGCCAGTTTTAATTACTCTTCCCAGGTAAGTTCTTTTATTTCTTAGAAACGTAATCATTTAGTCTTAGAAGAGCTCACCCCTCCATGAAGTTAACAGTTCTAAGACTAACTGTTAAAAGCACTGTCTAGAAAAAGGAAAATGTACAACTCTGCATCCTTTATTCTGAAGCTGTCACAGGCACAGCTGCTGCAGTGTTGTCCTTCAGAAACACCTGCAAGGGTAGCAAGGTAGGCTGAGATGTGAGTGAACAGAACACCCCGTGTGGGCTGAGCCTGACTTTGGCTGTCCTACACAGACTGCCAAAGGCAGTGAGGCTGGGCACTGCCAGGCTCTCCGAGCAAAGCTGTTTAGGGAGAGCTGCCTGCAGAGGAGGCCAGCTGGCTCTGTACCCTGCTGTGCCACTCCCAACAGGTGAAGAGCACCTGGAGGAGAGCACAGGAGTTTCACCAGGAGTCTTCCTTTTCAGCTGCTTGAAGCTTACAAAATGACCAGCCGGCCCTGTGGAGTGTGCCTGATCCTGAATAATCACAATTTTGCAAAAGCTAGGGAAGGAGTGCTGGAACACAAACACATGAAGGATCGCAACGGGACAGACGTGGATGCAGGTACAGTGAACATTAAGGATGAGTTTGTGAATTTCTAAAAGTAGAAACCTTGTTTCTTTTTCTAAAGGTCTGAATTTCAGTCTTCCCTTTCTAGAATACTTTTGTTGTAGTGGCTCAGTTGGCTCTGTTTACTGTGCTGACAAGCCCTAATCAGCTCATCAAGCTTTTAGTGCCCCACACTGAACAATTTACGAGCATTTTGCAGTTTTAATGAGGTTACTGCAACCTTAAGCAGCACCCTGAGCCTGAACTTTACAAGCTAGGCTAGCTTTGCATCAGCCTTATGCGTACTAATTCTAAAATAAGCAGAATTGGAAACATCTTCTGCTGAACCAGACTTGGGCATTAACATCCAGCTTAAAAAAAGGGAGAATGTTGGCACTCAGGGACCCTGATTTTAGCAGGTTGTTGTGCAGCAGCAAAGCTCTTGGTGGGTCCTAGGGTCAGGTCAGTGTATTTGCACTACCTGTGCCAAGAGACAAACTCCATCAGTTGGCCTTCCCCCACTGAACTGAATTCCACCTTTAGTTCAAGTCAGAGCACAAGGTTTCTCCTCCTGTGACACAGATACCACCCACACAGGTAGTGCTCTCCTCCTGGGTAAAGCAACTGCACTGTCCAACAGTGCATCTCTTTTGAGAGCTAAAGGGGTGTAAAGTGGGTGGGGGAAAGAGATATGGCTTTCTTAATACTTCTGCGTGCTTTTCAGATGCACAATGGCAAGAAGGCCTTTTAATGACAATTAAGAGAACTCTATTTCTACTGAGATGTGATTAGTGATTAGACTACTAGAGTATTTTCAGACCAGGAATGTGACTACATGGATGTAGTCATGTAGCAGATGACCAATTATGTCTAGAAATGCAATTTGCAGTTGTGGAGTCTAACTTGCATATAATGAAATGTCTTCAATTTCCCTTCTGTTTGCTTTTCAGCGGCTCTGAGGAATGTCTTTAGCAAGCTTCATTTTAGAATAGAAGAATACAGAGACCTCACTGCAGAAGAAATCCGTAAGACTGTGAACATCTTCCGGAGTGAAGACCACGAGGACAAAGACTGTTTTGTTTGCTGTATCCTGTCTCATGGGAAAAAAGGCATTATATATGGTGTTGATGGGCAGGAAGTACCTATCCGGGAACTGACCACTTCTTTCACTGTAAAGAATTGCAACTCACTTGCTGGAAAACCAAAAGTTTTTTTTATTCAGGCTTGCCAAGGTGATGCTTTCCATGAAGGTGTGACCATCGAAACAGATTCTGGAGAGCAAGATGCTTCTGTAGAGCGAGGCGCAAGGTTTCAGCTCGACTGCATCCCTGCAGAGGCAGACTTCCTCCTGGGCATGGCAACCCTGCAGGATTATGTCTCTTACAGAAGTCCCAGGGAGGGAACCTGGTACATACAGGCACTGTGCCAGCACTTGGAATACAGCTGTCCTCGGTACCTATATTTCCATAAGCTTATTTTTGGCAACACCTGAATTTTCCTTCTGCATGGCAGGAATTTGATTTAGATGCAGAGGTAGATGGGGTACAGTGGGAATGCTTGCTCAGAGGGAAAACAGTAATGTAGGACAGAGCAACACCCTGTGAACTATATTAGAAACAGGAGCCATTAGCACTGGTGTCATTTTGCTGATGTTAACTGCCTCTCTAATACAAACTGCACTCATGTCTTTGCAGAGGGGAAGATGTTCTCACCATCCTGACAGCAGTAAATCAAGAAGTGAGCAGAAAAACTTGTGAGCGGGATGCAAAGAAACAGATGCCACAGCCCAGTTTCACACTGAGGAAGAGGCTCATCTTTCCTGTCAACTAAATGGGAGAGAACTGCACGGCAGAGAGAGCTGCAGCAGCCTGGAATTGGCTGGTTTCAGCTCAGAATTTGGTCAAACACAACAGACTTTCGGTGTCTACTCTTACCAAAAGAGCAGATATTTTTAATTGAAAATACAACTGAGGAGAAAAAGCCTTAAGAATTTTGTAGTAATAAGTTAATTTGTATTAACACTTTATACTTGAAAGCATTGCTGAGCTGATCTCTCTTTGTGGTTTGCTGGGTATAATACACTCAGTGTCGTCTTATCAGCTGTACCACATGGCTATTGCTTTCATAAGGTGTCTTTACAAGGCAACTTTTAGAAGACAACCATTATAATGCCTCGTGTACTTTATGCCTAACTTTTGCAAAATAAAGGGGGGAGTGCTGAAAATTTTATAGGATACAATCAGCTCACATCAGTGTGCTTTGTTTTGTCCCCATCACTTAAAATCATTCATTCTTAGTGGCTTGGTACACCTCAAGATAAAGTGAAGCATTTGTCATCCAGCATCCTCAGCAGGATGTGTCTGTGATTTGGATTTCAGAGCATCCTCCACACAGAGTAGTCTCAACAGTGAAAATCAGTTGCTCTGGTACAGCTTCATGTTTGAAGATGTCCAGTTATCCTGTGTTCACTTACCTTGCTGATCTTTTAGTCTTAGTTCTAAGCACAGGAAAAGTCACTAGGTGACTACCCAGCTCCTTAAAATATTTCATATTGCCTCCCATCGAGAGCATGCACACAAAACAGTTTCAACCTCTACCCTCATTTTGTCACATACCTATAGGGCTCACATAACATCAGCTACTGAGATGAAAAAACAACCGTGGTGGTGTTAGACAGCACTGCAGTGTTAACACTGTAATGCTAGAGGAACACACTAGCTGCTGTAAAAGAGGAGAGGAAAAAACCCCAAAGCACCACCCACACATAAAATCCCCTGAGGTACCAGAAAATATGAACTCCTTTAAAGTGAGGCTCAACACTAAATACTGTCTAAATCAATTTATTGGCCTCTAAAGCCACCACTTCTGCAGATACCAACTCACTTCACTAAGCTTGTGTACAGTATAATAATCACTATAAATTTCAGCCACAAAAAGGCTTGATTTTAGGTTATAGAACACTCTAGTTGAGAAGATGACATCTGGAACAAACCACAGAAGATCAACAATATACTGAAAAATGGCATGTTATACATGTTTATTATCAAATTTACATTCCACTATGAAACAACAGTAAGTGCAAAAAGCAGATGGAAAAAATACCATGAAAATCCCAGACTGTTCAAACATTGTGTGTAATCCCCTCATGTAACAGCCAAATAAAGCCCGAACCCAATTATTCTCCTTCCTTCTCGGTTGCTATTCAACTGCAGTAGATGTTTAACTTTGATCACAGGTATTTTGAGCATGCAGGTATCACTGAGTTTATCAAAAACAGTGAAACTAGAAAGCTTAAAGTTTGTGCTTTGTTTAGACAATCGGAATAAGGTAAATACAAGAATTCCCTTCTGTCTCTTGTAACTTGCACAAGCATGGGTTAGTCCTTTCTAGCATCTGTATTTGACTCAAACCTGCAAGATAACAGAACCTTGCCAAAATGTAATTCTCCATTCCTTCTAGGTCCATCTCCTACACAAACAAAAGATCTGATGCAGGATGTCAGCCATGCAAGTTTGTCACCACCTCTCACCTCTCTTATGGGAGACAACAAAAGGCAAATCATTCCTAGAATCTGGTAACTTCTAAAATGTTCTCAGAAACACGTTATTAAAAAAAGGTTTATCTCCTTGATTTCGGCACAAAATGGTAAACTTGGAAGAAGTATCCATTTTCCCTGTTACTGCAAGCCAGGCATGTATATCCAAACTGTGCATGACCATCCAAAGGTATAAATGCATGACAGAATTTGAACAACACTGCACCACAGCATCAACCAACTGGATAAACACACACAAACACCATGGTATAGAGGTTCTTCCATTTTCTTTTTGCCTTATGTAAAGTGTCTGATGATACACCTTAGCTACAGAACAAACTGACCTCTCAATACCCGCAGCACTGTTTGAACTGAGCCAGTTTATGTTGCTGTGCTGTGGAACAGGGAAGCGTCCCCAAGAGAAACATGCATTTAATTTATATGCTTGTAGATTAATTTTACCTGAACCATGGTCTGCTAAAGGAATTCTGCCTTAGCTGATTTGCTACTCTGCTGATCCAATGGCTGGAGTTATATAATGAAGCCAGTTGGAAACACAGTGTAATACCTGCAAAAATTTATCTGTAACTTACAGGTATTCCCACAATAAACACATAAAATGGACATTCTTTTGACATGCTACACACTTATCTGTTGATATCGAACTGTCTAAGCTTTTGCTAACTCGTTTCCCTGGAAGTTACAGATACACAGCAGACATACCCATCTCAGTCCACTGGAGACCAACACTGCACTCCCTCCTTTCATGCTTACCTTATGTAGCTAGGCAAGACACCATGCACAGCTAAGTACATATAAACATAAATACTTACATGAAAAAATTAAATATTTTTCATTAAAAAAACAAAATTAACCCGTATGTAGTCTTTTAAATAAAATTCACCTTTTTTATGTGTAAGATTTTGCTTAGAGAGCAAAAGGCAACTCCAGGAGTTCCTGAATATTTCTGTGCGCTGCTGACAGACAAGCTTCTGCTAAGAATCCCTGTGCAAGTTTGAAGTGGTTACTCCTTTTCCTTTTACCAAAAAAAAAAAAAGAAAAAAAAAAAAAAAAAAAAAAAAGAGCCATCACAAGGTCTTTAGAACTGTAAAATCAGAAAGCCCATGTTACAAATTTCCTATAAACAAAGTTAAGAAGCTTTCTTTTCCTGCCCTACTCCACTCACTCCTGCAGCAACAAGGGTGCTGATTATGGAGGATGTGCTAATCAGTTTAATTGCACTGATGCCTCACACCACACCCCCAGGCAGCTGCCAGCTATGCCCCACTTACATGGTAACAGGCAAGGTAAACTTAACTGTTTAATTATATGGAAACAAATTATATGGAAACAAATAATTTTATAATGTTGATAGGTACAGTGAAAATCTACATCAAGACTAAGAACCTGTTTCTATTCAGGTCACTAGCAAAGACAACTTTTTCATAAGTTACAAAAAACATCTGTTCCAGATTGTTCAGTTACAATTAGAACCTTTAGAAGGAATCAAAAAAGCAGCATGGGCAGTAGTATTTTGATGATTAACACTCAGAAACCAGATTTCTAAAATGGAGCTCTTTTTTGAGATGGAAAGTCTGCCTCAGCTGTGTTCAGAACTACACTGCCTCACTGATCACCGGATTTCAATACTCATCAAAATGCTACAAAAAACACCACCTTTTTTCTTCCTGTTTCTATATAGGGACTGGCAAACTTTCCTCTTAATGAAATCTTTTAAACAAAATCCTGCTTAAAATGAGAAATCAATGAATGAAAGGCATGAAGTTAGTGGAGAACTCTCAAATATACAGAATGTCTACTTGGCAAGACAAGAGGCAGTTTTCCGAACTTCCAGCACTTTCCTTGAAGTAAATGCTCTCCATTTAAGTCTTTAAAAAGAAACCCTGAATCAAGCACCTAGGGTTTATTTCCTTTTGCAATGCTGAAATGCGCCTGAGATATTTGTGTGTGTGCACAAAACTATCCTCATTTAAACAGATGCACACTACACTTCGGAAAGATTTCTTAGCTTGACATTTTCACCCCACTATACACTTTCCTGCTTCTGAATTCTTATTCATTGCACATTTCTCTGTGTGCTTTGTTCACAAGCTCTGGAAAGAAATTAACTTCTGTTAATACCTCACTAACACAATTGCACTCTTTCAAAATATAAATCTTGTGTTTGTAAAGTATTACTTTCTTACAAGAGCTAAAGGTTCTCTCCCCTGCTTCTCAAAGTGAGGAGGAGTTCAAAAGAGCACACTTTCTGAAATGGAAAATAAAAGCATAAAAAAAATCCAAGTTTTCATATTTGTTTGCTACAGAGAGGAACTTGGGCTGATAATGCTGGTCAGACTGACTGTTATTTTAATATTATATTTAAATTATGTAGCCTGACTGCAAACAGCTAGTGAATACTATGGGTGTATAGTAGAAAAAAATAGAATACCTACACATACAGGTTAAAGGGTTAAAACACTGAAAATATCTACAATAGTCTTTACTTCTGATTAAGTTAAGACAGATGCTTAAGGGGGTCTTGAAATTAAGCTTTGGCTTTACTTTTCTATCTCCCACAAAAACCTTCTTCCTCAAACCCAAGCAATGTTCCATTGCTCCTTGGTCCCAACGCTTGTCTCTCCCACATTTTAACATGCACGTGCCTTCTCCAACTCTTCTGTAACACATCTAACAATGCCTGTACTGGATGTTCATCCCTCAAATTATTTACTGTGCTGTAAGTCGAACACCTTTCAAGCCAGTTAGTCTTCCTTTAGTATATCCATTTTTGATTGTGTACCAACCGGAGCTCCCAGTGCTCCAATCATGGCTGGAAGACTCTGGTTTCTTCTCAGTCCTGCCATTAAATTGCTACCTGCATTTAAAAACCCAGCTGAGTCCTGCCTCTGCAAGCTAACTTCTGGCCCCTGATTCTTCCCATGGTCCTGTACTTCAGGGGGCTTGATCACCCTGGCAATGCCCAGCCTCTTCAGTCTGTCCACGAGGTTCATCTTCAGCTGGCCTACATCTGGGACATTATGGGAGGGCTTTGGGCCATACATTTCCTGCAAGAATGTTTCTGCTGGTCGAGAAGCCAGGAAATTCTCTGAGTGATGCACTCGAGGTTCAAACAGTGGAGGGGAAGGACACGGTGAACGCGAAGGAGAATTTGGTGGAGTAGAAGGAATGGGAAGAGTTCGAGGGGGTTGTAGCAAAGGCAGCTTTTCTAACATGGGGCTGTCGTAAACCTTGGCAGAGATGCCTCGTTCTTGCAAAAGTTTAGCCAGGCTGCTTGTGCTGCTGAAAGTAGTAGTTGAGTCTCTTCTGTTGGTGAGAAATTCTCCAATACTTAGTCTGTAAGGAATGGCTGGAGTGCTCGCTACTGGGTTTCCAGTACTGCTGCCAGTATTTCCCAGTGAAAATGGAGCACCCATGGAGCTGAAATAAAGTAAAAATTGAAAAGAGAATATACACACATTAGACATTTTCATACCTCTTCTTCATTTGCCTTTTAGTATACAGAAGATTAAAGAAAAACTATACTATTGCTATTAGCTGTAACAGTTTCAGCTTCAATACTCAGAATTATTGTTCTGCAAAGTACCAATGAATTTACCTTATGTGATCATCTGTACTCTATTAGACAGAATATCAACATAGTCATCCTGTTAGTTTAAACAAAATATAACAGAATCAAAAAATAAATTATCATGGTATCTTTTTTCCACAATAGATATTTGATGCAAGGAATCTGCTACCTAAGGGTTAAAATTTACTTCAAGTTACCTTAACTTGTTTTAACTCTCACTCTAGAGTATTCAAAGTTTCCCTTTGTAATTACAACTATTTTCATTAGTAACATCCTACCTGTTGTCTAACTGCCTTAGTATTTTTTAAAACTGGTCCATGTATCAAAAGCCAGGAAGTAACTGTTTAATCCCACACAGCAACATTTAGGATGTTAGCAGTCCTCATACCTGGGAGTAACTTGAGTGACATCAGATGGGTGAAGGATCCTACAGGTAGTGAAGGTAAATGTGGAATTTGTTGAAGATAGACACTTCCCTGGATTTGAGGCTGCAATGTGAAGAATTTACTTCCATTGAGGGTAAAAATAGACATACAAGAATGAATCAAAGTTTAAGACAATGTTATTATCACTGCTAATGTTTTTGAGTTCTTTTTTTTGAAGTAAAGAACAAAGACAGCAAAGACAACATTACCACACAGTCAAACACTTTCCATAGAGAAAAGGACACTGATAAATAGCATCAGGAAGAAACACTAACCATACTTCTTACCAGTGAGTGGTACTGCTGCAGAACTAATAGGTGGCAGGAAAATCCCTGCCACTGGCTTTGCCAATGTACATTTCTTCTCCTCCGGAAAGGACTGTTGTGCTTGAAATGTTATACCTCCTTCACCTTCTTCCTCATCATCTTCCTCCAGGTCAGAGATGTGGTGCACAGTATCATCAGACAGAGGAGTAAAGCCTTTCGTAACAACACCGGGTCTTGGGTCAAGAATGGTGCCCAGGTTGGGTCGAGCAAGCTGCTGCCAATGAAAAAGGGTCTGAGATCCTGGTGATGAAAGAGAAGAGATTCAGAGAGCCATTACCTACTACTGTATCAAGTTACAAGAATTCATGATGAAAACAAGTGCAGCTGGCTGGTGCCCACACTGTGATCCACACATCCACTGGATGGCAATGCCAAGAAGCAGCCTAACACTTAGCACCCTCCAGGAAAGCCAAGTAGAAAGCAATGCTGATGAGCTTGCTGGCATAGAGCGTACTCAATACTACTGCTTCCTTTCACTGCACATCATACCTAGCTATACACACAATGACTTAGCTGGCAAATAGAAAATCCTTTTCTGCTAACGAGGGAAGGAAGATCATCCTCTTACCTTCAATGGGTTTGACAATTTGCAACTTCTCCGGTAGGAGGACACGGAGATTACTAGAGCTGGCAGAGAGATCTGTGAATTCTGAGTTTGTACTTGGGGAAAAGGAGCTTTCTGTTGGTGTACTGCAGCCACTAGCCTCTTCTTTCTGCTCAGCAAGCAAATGCATTTTTCGGTCCCACTCCTCCTCAAAGAACTGCTTCTCACTCAAGTAGTTCTGACGACGCAGGGAGAGCCTGTGCAGAGCTGTGACCAGGTCATTGTCTCCAGGGGTTCCCGGCTGGCCAGGACTGTGAGCAACATCAAATAATAATAGATATTAAGACCATTAAATTAACTGTTTCTCTCTTACACAGCAGAAGTCCAGTCTGGATTTAGTTTTGAATCAGAAGGTAACAGGCTGTGCTTCCTACTTCAAATTCTTCTCAGAGTTGCTCCCCGGGGCCATCTGTGCGTGGCTCTCCAAGTGGTGCACGCCAGACTGGAAGGGCTTTGCTGTCATAACAGCACTTGAGCGATTTGATCCAGGGATTGGCAATGGGGCAGGAAAGGAAGAGGAGCGGCCACGGATGACATTAGCAACCTTGACAGTGTCAAACACTCGTTTCTGTTGACTCCTGTGGAAAAGACAAGCAAATAAATGGGGTTTTCAGAAGCAAAAAAGATATAATAAAGAAAAATCTCTGAAAAACAAACTTTGAAAAGTCTGCAGAGACCTCACTAAAAAGATGTTCAGAAAAACACGATTGCCTAAGACACCCATGTCATCAGGAGCACTACTCTATTAAGTATCAGAATTACCACTTCTTTACCTGAAAGACCTGAACCTCTTTTGATAACTGCTTTAGACTATTCAGAAGTATGTATTTTATGTATTTAATTTGTATATGCTTTCAGAAACATGTATTTAGTTTATTAATACTTGCTCAGAACTATGAGATCCAGGAACAGGTCTCCAGGAAAACTGTTATAATCTTTCAGCTATAATGTCATTTGTCCAGCAATTTTTCTATATGCGTTAAAAAGAATAAAACTAGTCCTGTGCATCAGAGAATCTGGATCAAAAAATCTCACAAGTTAAAGAATGAAATAACACCCTTTACCAATTCCCAGCTTCTTCATTGAATCAAATAAGAATAGCAGGTTTCAAAATGGAAAAGATTACCAAATACTACAAATCTTTTTTTATTTACAGTGAAAACATTATAGAGGGAATATATGCATTTTTGGAGAAATCAGTTTCACCCTAATGAATACAAGTCTATGATAAATACCAAAATAGCACATAGAGATCTGAAAACATACTTTTGCTTGGAGAGAACAGATTCATCACCCTGACTCAATTCCTTCCGCATTGTCCCTTCAATTTCTGCTGCAAGGGAATCCTAGAGAAAAATGGAAACCGCAAGAGTTGACAAATTAGATTCAAGTCCTCCTTCTGACAATTTTAGCAGAAAATATCTGTAAAAATTACTTTTAACAATCTGTATTTGTTTTCCCAGCATCAGTATACTTTGGACAAACCCTTTGGCCTTTGAAGGGAGGACATATGGGACAATTTTCCACCATAGCTACACCCATGTGTAACCAGGATCGGTTCAGTTTTCATTAGCAACATCGGCCGTTTCTTTGTGTTTATGTACTCTGTATGTTGGCTGCTTTAGTTAAGCTACAATTTTAAGAGCACTTCTTAAAAGCGTACACGAGCGATTCTGTACACACAGAGCAACCAACCAAAACCTGAAGAATTCTCAGATACTTTGAGTATCTGAGATGCTGTTTCTTAAAGAAAGACTTGAGTTATAAAATTCACACCAACATCAACCAAGACACTAGCACAACTGAGCATAAGCTGTAGAACATGCCAATTTCCCTATTAAAGAGAAATGGCATATAAAAAGGAAGAATAATTGCAGTGTCACAACGTGTCAAGTGAACAGTTAGTTTCCTAACTAACTTGCTAAATTTCTCACAAGTGTAAACGCAAGAATTGAAAAACCAACAGATCAGCTCCTTTGCCTACTACAAAGTAGCAGGCTAGAGCTCCTGCAAAGGCCACTGTGCTTCTAGAGCTGCTCACTGCCACAGCTGTGTGTGCCAGCTGGTGTGTGCCACGCTAGAGGTGTTGGTTACCACAGGAAATGCTCCACGGCACTGCGGGTGGCAGAGACAAGCGACAGAGCTGGCTCTGCTGCGCAGCAACTTCACTTCCTCCTGGGACTCATGCAACATCCCCAGACACTCTGCATTCCGATCCTGCAACTCATGGAGCTGGAAGAGAGGAGAGGCCATCACATGATCTCTTCAGAGAGAAGACAGAGTGAAACTGAATGAACTCCTGCAGTAATCTAGAATGGCTCATTCAACACTGTAAGATTCTTCCAACTGCAGGGCAGGTGTCCACCAGTCAGCACAGCAATCTTAGTGGTTTTAGTGACAAAGCAAAGAAGATTCAAAAGAGGAAAAAGTATGATAAAATTCAAAGGAAAATACATTGAGAAACTGCAAATACACTAACTACTGATGCAACAGAAGCAAAAAAAAAGAACTGCCTAAAAACCTAATGAGCGAGCTACAGTACTGTTGATATAATCAGTAATATTCATACTACAGCACTCTTTTTCTCATAAGTATTAAGAACTGTAAGACCTCCCTACCTAAAACACACTCCTTGCCTTTTATACTCCTGTGAACTACAAAAATATTTGTGTAGGCTTAAGTAATATAATTATTCTTTTCCTCCAATCATATGACTTCCAAACACAACGAAAGATTAAAAATCCTACATAATTAAAAAGCAGTAGTTCCCATTCTCTCTCTGTTTTCTTTCTCCTGTGTTCTATCCCAAACATTTATCTAAATGTAAATTATAGAAGTCTTAAGTACCTCTGCTGTCAGTTGTCTCTGAGCATCTTTGGAGGCTTGTAAGTGAAGTCTCAGCTCCTCCTTCTCAATCACATTCTGAAAGCACAAAAAGGTGCTCATCATTTTCTCAGCTGATTTCCCCAAGAGACTGATCCTCTGCCAGACTTTCCTGGAACAGCCACTCTCTTGCAGTGCAACCCCATGGCTTGCCAAGTCAATTTCTGCCTGCTATAAGCACTGGCGTGCACACACACATGCACCTGCACACACACAGACACTTTATCAGCATTCCCTTACTTCTTTCAGTTTATGCTGAAGATCAACAATCTGGGACAAAAGGGATGAGATCTCTTCCTGGTAGCGAATCACCTCCTCACTCTTCTCTGACAACTCCTCTGTTATCCTGGAAATCTGAGCATTTGTTTGCCCTATGAAACACAACAAAGGAACTTAGTTGAGACCTTATCCCAATACACACACACAAAAAAAACGTCAAATCAAACCCAAACCCCAGAAAGGATGAGTGAAAGTCAACAACAATCTACAAAATGGCCAATACTCTTAGGAAATCAATTCATAATACATAAAAGTAGGTGCCTTAGAACATCCATAAGGAAAAGACTAACAGTGGGGAGAAGGAGGAAAAAGAGTTAACTTCAAATGCAGGTGTAGCATATTAAGAACTAAGCATGCAGAATCTGAAATACATATCACCAGTATGTGAAATGACCACAATAAAACTATTTCAAATGATATAACAGCTCATGACCAAGGCCAGACTTGAAATATGCTGGAAAAGTCTGGTTCTGAATTAATCTTGTTATTAACTGCCATTGTAAGCAAAGGCATTTTGTCAAACCTTGTCAAGTGTAACATACACTCTTGATTCTGGTCACTATCTATTCCCCAAAGATCCACTGAATACAATTTCCTGTTTCTTTTTTTCTTTTCTTTCAGCAAGTACTTCACTAAGTGAGATGACAAAGCAACACAAAGAGCTGAAATATTTTTATGCCATTAGCCTTGTTTATACACTTGCCCTGAAAGCACTGCAAAGTCATACGAAAGTCCGACCAATCTTGCATAAAGGTCACACTACAACTTCAGTTCTTGTTGTACCTCACACATTTACTGCAGAATAAGGCCCTGCTTATGGGCATGTGGGCATTTAAGCTCAGTCAGATACCTTTTTCCTGAAAACACAAATTTTAAAGCTGTAGGCAACACAGCTTTAGGAAAAGATTATTTCTGTGAGTCTAAATTACCTAGCATGCCTACACATGCTATACAATTAAATAGAAAAGTGAACTCACAGACATTCTCACTGAAGGAAAATAGGAGAGCGTATTTGACCTAACTCCTATTTGCAAAAGATGCTTATTTTCTCAGTGGGATGAGAGTAAATTAACTAAGTATCAATTCATAGTATTTTATAGCCATCTGTAACAGGCAAAATAAAGCAGGAACCCAGTCTTCTTTAAGGTGGTTGTATAATCCTAAATATAATTTAAGGTTATTATGCCCAAAGGAAGAAGTACACATCAAATGACTACAGATTAAAAAAAAAAAGGTATTGTTCTTTATTATTTCAGAATACTTACCATACATTTATATAAGAGGAGTTGCAATTCTTTGCAAATAAACAGTCCCCAAAGCAAATACAAACAAATGCTCTAGACAAATTAAGCCACTTGCTAATTTAAATGCTTTGGTTCATAACATACAGTTTAAAACAAATGTGTTCACAGTTTTAAGAGTCTACACACCGACACATTTCAGTGTCAAGTGTGCTGAATACACAAGAAGAATATTTTGTTGATTTTCTAGTGTCTGTAGGCTTCAGTTTAGGAAGTCCATGGACATTATCTTTTGTATTCATTTTCCCCTTCTGAACACGACACACATAGCTGAATTTGAATGCCAGAGTGAAACCTAATGAAATACAGAAACAACCTTAGAGCTGGGGAACGGGCAAGACTTCAGTGACTGGCATAAATTACTGAAGCTCATTTTCAGATTCAGGGTTAACTAAGCAGGTGTAGGCACTAGGTATTCCACCTACCATTCTGCCATGGCAAAATACAGCCTGGATACTCACGGAGTTCTTTGACACAGTCATTGACCAGCTGCTGTTCCTTCTCTTCATATGTAATGGTTTCTGACTTCAGATGGCAAGCCTTCAAGAAAATTATTCATTTATCAATAACAATTTCAGTTTATCTATAATGTTATAAGCTTTTATTTCTAAAATTCTTGCAACTGAAGAGTCTACCCTCCCTCTTTAAAAATTCTGTGCAACTGTGTTTTCCACCATAACCTGTTTCCCAGAATTTTACAGGTGTTTTGAGTGAAAGACACATGAACAAAGCCTGATCTCTCAGCTCTAATAAAAAATTGTTGCAAAAAGATGTGATTTGGTATGGAAAGTGAACCAAGACAGAAATCAGAAACAAGCAATTTAATTTGCTTCAAAAAACTTCTTAAGGTAAAAAAGATCTTGAAAACTGACTGATTTTAGCCAACTCTCTTATGGCACTGAAAAGCTCTTGGTAGAACAGCTTTCCTCCATATTCCCAAATAGTCTATTTAGACTACATTTTCTGGGCCAGAGACCGAGTATTACAACATATCTAAACAATATGAAGCACTCTAGATTCCCACTTCTCTTTTGATTATGAGGATGATGATATTTCATTTAGCACAGACCAAGTCTTCTATACCCAGGACTGTTTGCCAGTAAGGGACTCACACTGTAAAGCTCAGCAAATGGTTTTAAAGATTATCCCAGCAAACAGTACATTTACACAAGTGCAGGCAAATACACTTCTTTACATAGTGCTGTCACATGAAAATAAATAAAAAAGCCAATAGAGGCTCATTGTAATTGAGGCTATTTCAAGTCACTGAAGGTTATGTTATATCACAGACTGATTCAGGCCTGGCTGGTCTGTAAACTTGTGCAATCATATACAGGCTTAGGAGCAAAATAAAGGTAATCTGATCTTCTCTTTCTTATCCTACAGCACTACTAACATAACCAGTTGGTCTTCGGGAGTTTTAGAAAGAATATGCATCTCAGGCTGAGTATTTTGGACATAAAACAAGGGCAGAAGTGTGTTTTGCTGACATTAAAGGATTTAGCCTGGTACTGGTATAACAAGCTTATATTGGGAAAGGCTCACATAAAAAAATCAAAACACCACACACAGACACACACAAAATAAGCAACCCTCACCTTTCTTACAAACAACACCTCCTTTTCTAAAAGGCAACAAAAAACCCCAGTTTTAAACCATGTCCTATTTTACAAGTTCCACTCTTCACTACCAAAGAAAAGACACCACATCTGTAGATTTCAATCCTTGGAACCTTTGCTGTCGGTTCCATTTTATAGCCATTTTTTGTCTGGCCATTTAGTCTATCCTTCTAATGGCACAGTGCCTGTATTCAAGTTTTACACACACAAGAGACCAGTTAAAATAGGGAAACTAATCACATAGTCAAAACTAACTGTGTCTTTAAAATAATTTAAGTAGAAGCTTATTAATCCTCAAGTAACTCCTGAAAAAAACAGTGGCAACAGAATGGAATTCCCCAAATACTCCTGCTCATTACAGTCAGATTTATATCAAAACAAACTGCATGATCTTGAGGGCCTGATGTGTCCAAGTACTTTTGCTGTGTGCTTACGTATGTTCCCATGCTTTTTCATGTGTCACAACTGCACTGAGAACAGACTGCTAGAGAACTCTGGGACAATGAGGAGTGAAGGAAACAGGAGGATGTGGGCATGGAGGAAAAGTGCCACAAAATAGCCACGTGCTTCAAGAGAAACCCTGATGCTGGATTTTGAGCACCCTGACTCTTTTCACACAAGCACAGACAGCACAGGCTGTCAGTCAGATGTACCTTGGATCGCAGAGCCAGGTTCTCCTCCTCCAGCTCCCGGAGTTTATCCTGCAGGACATCCAGCTGCAGTGGATCGTGGGACACACTGAAAGACTCATTGAAACGCAGTGGTGTGGAACAGCTGGAATCCGTCTCGCTCTCCTCAGAAGCGATGGAAACAATACGCAGTAGGTCATCCTTCTTTGACAGTTCATGCTGCAGCTGGTTAACCTAGGACAAGATTACCACTACGTGAAATACACTTTACATTTACAGTATCATAGTGTATTATTTATGCAGCCTCTAGAACATCACTGCTCCAGTCTAAAATGAGATTAAAGAATAGCTCACACCTCCATTTATTTCCAGGAAGTTCACAAAATCATAATTTTACCACTGCAAGGGAGACCAAAAAAATTTACTAGTTTAAATGGTTTACTGCAAAATCGTTTTCCAGCTGCCTTGATACATGATTTCATTTTAACATGCTAACTATCAGTTTGATTATGACCATTATTCTGAACTGCTGAGTTCGTGGAGAATACGACCGAGAGACAACTATTTACATGTACAGAGTGGCACCCTCCAGTCTGCACATTAAATGAACTGTAAGACAATTAAAAACAAAAGAAGAGACAGATCTCAGATAAATTCTGTTTTGTGTATCTACACTTTTATATGACTACCTAAGTTTATGCTGTCCTACAACTATTACGAGTACATCTTTGTTGCCAGCATATGGTTTTATAAAAGCAGCTGAATCCATTTCACTGTAGCTTACACTACATCTGTTGACCACAGGGTTATTTCTCAACTATTAAATTATTTTTTTTAAGAAAGAAAAACAAAGAAAAGGTTAGATCAAGAATTTGTGCTTACAGGAAGAGATGGAGTGAAGATCTTGATCAGAATTCACTTTTCATTACATTTTACTTATTCACTTGTTTACTCTTAGTGTAAGCACCCCATTAACCAGCTCATTTTCTGCCTGTTTCCTCACCTGTGAAGTTGTCACACGTCAGCCTCATATTTTGATTTATATTAGTCCATTTCTAGTTTAACAGTGGGAAATCAGACATTGTCTGATATACCCTATTGATATCTGACATTCTCATAACTTCTCAGTAATTACAATATGTTGTCTTCATATCCAATTCCTGGACTGCAAAAAGTGATTGAACAATGACTATGAGAATGACATCTAAGCAAACTTCAGTAGTCTGAAAGCACCAAGCACCCCTTTCACAATGAAATAATATATTTTTATTAATCCTCTTGCCATCATAATAAATGGGAAAAAAAAAAGAGAAGAAAGGGAAAAAAAAAACCTAAGTAAAGGAAAAAAAGAAAGAAAAGCCACCACTTACTCTGTCTAGAGTTTGTCCTAGCTGTTCCTCCAGGGCTTCATTCTGTTCCATCAACAGATGGTTTCGCTTAAGGAGGGCTTGTCCAATTCGCGCTGCCAGTTCCAGGTCCCGATCTTTCTGCTCCCAAAATGAGAAAAAATGTTCCCTCTTGATCATATAAGGTTTAAATTCAGAGTAGCTTTAGATGCTCCTTGATATTGCTCAATGCATCACCACTCTGAGATTCCCCTTCACTCTCAAATCGATCAACATTTTTAGAAAATTATTAATGCTTCATCACTTGGATCAAGACCACATGCATAACTGTGTTTTTTGATACAGCATATTCTCTTCCACAGCCATTTGCAGTAACAGGAGGAGGGGAAAGCACCAAACCTGGGGACAGGTTTGGATTTTGTGCTGAGTACAAAGGTTATGTGGGCTCTGTTGAACCACACACACACACACAAAAATCCCATTTACTTAGGCCTGTGGTATTCCCAGTGACACTTCCTCCAGAACAGACTGCTCAGCTTGAACAGTGGTGAGAAGGTGGAAGCAGAGGAGCAACAGGAAATCAGAAGAAAGCTGTTTCTTTCTCTGGCATCATGAGTGCCCAGAGTTTTGTTAAAATTTATTTCTGAGGTGGTGCAAGCAAATGGGCAGCTTCTCATTACCCATGTGTCTGATAGGCAGCTCTCGAAGATAACCAAATGAAAATGTCCAGCAGCTGAATAAAGCCCTCCCTCAAATACACTTTCTCAACTATATGAACACAGCATGACAGAGACAAGTATACCTCAGCTAACAGACGTTTGACCATGTCAGCTTCACTGTAGTCTTTCTGCTCCACATTACCTGTGCCAAGAACTGAAGAGAGACAAACATGCTTATTTTATTGAAGGAAAGACAAGAAGACTGTGGGAAGGGAGAGAGCTGAACTCGGAGGATGTTGTTATTCACAAATACAGTACTTGGGTGGTGAAGCTAGCAGAGGCTATGAAAATCCATCTTCAACTTCAGAAATGTGAAACAATACTCATTTGGGAGACTGATAAATGAGGTATTGACCATTTACACCTTTCAGCAATATTAACTAAAGACTTGAGGTGTTCACACATCCTTCAAATTTAGTAAAAGGAAAAAAAATCTCCTAAGAGCAGCTTTTTGAATACGGCTAAGCAATTGAATCATTCAGCCTGCTGGAGAGAGGAGGAAGAGTATATTGGGATATATCCAAATATAGTTAAACACATACTTTAATCCTGAAGCAAAATTCTCACTAGGCTGTGTGACAGCTATACACAGGACATACGGAGACCCCAGAGACTAGGCATGAAAATGCATTTATTAAGGGCTTGACCATCTTGCAAACAATTAAGAAGAAATGAGATAATATATGTCTGCATTTTAGATGTAGCAGTAAATTCTGTCTTACTAATCAAGTGACTCCAATCTTTGAAGAGTTTGTAAAACTATTAAAAAAAGAGTGAAACAGTATGATTTGAAAAACGGGACTGAGTGAGGAATTAAGCAAAGCATGAAGAATTTGTGACAACGCTTCACAAAACACAGTGCTAAAACTCCAAAGCACTGGTCTGCTCTAGTTCATGTCCTAGAAAGAGAAGATGGTAGTAACAAAGGCATCTTAATTACCTTGTGCAAATTTGTGAGATCCATCCAAGGAAGAGGAAGGAAGTTCTACAAGAGCTAGAGTGACAGATAATGAAAGATATGGGGGAGGGGGGAAGAGAACAAAGAGGAGAAAGAATTAAAATGTAAGGAAATAGGTGATTTTTTGCCATGCATCTACCACAACCAAAAAATAAATGCATGTGCAAACATAGTTTTTTCACTATTAACACTTTCTTAGGCCTTTTAGGGAACCATTTAAAAATGTTTTCTTTCAGGAGCAGAATTATACATCTCTCTGTCAGGTGATTAATGTGCTAAGCTCAACAGCAATTTGCTAAAAGTTTAAGTTAACGTGTTTCGAAACTAACTCCATCATCATTGAACTGCAAAATGACATTACTATGGATTTGATCTCAAAATTTCCTTCACTCTTTTACCTTGTTTAAATCTCATTACTCTGAATACACAGTGGTATTATCAGTTCTTTTCTTTGTTTTGTTGAGGACTGCAGACTTAGTTATGAGGTAGTAAAGTGCCAAGCTGAAGTGCACACGAACTTTATTAACATATGTTATATAAGCTGTCTATACCCTTTACAGCCATAATGCCCACAATTAACCTTTTAAAGCATATCACTACAGCTATGCTAAGATCAAAATCAAGTTGCATTTTAGTAACAAAAGAAGCTTTTTTGTAATCTTGAAAGACAGGAGAACAGGAAGAACAACACAGAAGGAAAAGTTTTACTGTTTCTCTAAAAGCTTAAAAGAAAAATATATCAAAGTAACAAACTAACTGCTTTTCATCAAGTAGATCAGTAGGCATAAAAACCCAACATATACTGTTTAAGCATGCAGGAGCTTTGAACTTATAGCATTGTCACTTAACAATTGTATGTCTAAGCAGGGAAAAGACAGAAACTCTCCACTAAATTTAAAGCACGTATATATCAGTAGCATAAAAACCATACAGAGAACAGTTTTACTGTACTGCTTGGTTGCTGATACCGGCTGCTGAAAGTGGACTCCAAACTCATCTAGCTTATCAGTATCTGGAAAATTCACTGCACATACATAACTAAGTTACAGCCATTACAGGCAGAATATTATAGCCACCTCTCCTGTGATAACTGTTCCTAGCAGGTGATTTCAAGTTACAAGTTTCTATCCAGTCCCTTTAACAAAAATTTACACTAATTCCATACAAGGTTACTCAGGTAGGTAAATTCCTAAAATCTAGAGCAAATATCTTTACTCTGATAAGTAAAATCACAGAACCAACAGTTCAAAACATAGGTCTATATAAATTTTGGTATTTTCTCTCAGTACTGGATCAAAACTATACACAGATTGTTATAATTCTCTCTTGAGAACACATGCAATACTCACCTTGCCAAATGAAAGTTGCCAGCAATTCTTCATTTTCGTTGAAATTCTTGTTATGTTGTGCCATGACCCTTTATTCACACATACAAAGTAGTTCCAAAGAGAGAGCTTTGGTAATTCAGGGCTTCTTATGCTAGCACAGTTGAAGCAGAAAATATTCTTCCACCTCACTGAAAACACTGCCAGTGTGAACCCAACTGGTCATGGGACAGACCTTCCTACAGGCAGCAGCAGCCATAAAAAGAGGAGGAGCTCAAGTGCAGTAACTGTTATGTTGTTTTGGGGTTTTTTCTCAACTACAAATTTATTCAAACCTTGTATTTAGCATTCTCTTTTTGAAAAAGTTATAAAAATGTTTCCATACGTATACAGGGGGAGGAAGATACACAGCTAAAACCTCATGTCATGCTTCATGACACTTTTATTCCCAATTTCAGGCAACAGAAAGAAAGATTAAAATTTCAACCTAACAAGCTATTCAACAATAATTATAACTACAACTTGATTTATCTGTATTTATCTGGGACTTTCCCAGTACATCCCTGTAGGTTTCTAGTCTCAAAAAAGCTACTGTGATGACATGTGTAACCAATGTCTGGACAATTTCTAGGAGAAACATAAACCATATTTATCTTGAGTTTATATGACTCAGCAGTTACAACAGTGCTCTTAAATGGTAGAAAAATTAGTTTTATATGTTATGCCCAACACTTATCTTTTAATTTAATTTCAGTCATTGTTACAAGAGAACATTTATAGCTTAAAAAACTCCAAGCAGTTTACTGTTTTCACAGGACACCTTCTATATTTGAAAAGAACTCTCTGGGAGAAATAGGACAACAGCACTTTCTGCCGTAGCTTGACAGCCAAATAATACACAACAGGCTTCATGAAAACTTTGTTGATAAAACCCCTCCCTCTCCCTGCAGGGTGAAAATGCAAGCTCACGCTGACTGAAGGTCCTTCGGAGCCCTGTGTTTCGTCACACAGGTGAGGCGCTGAGCAGAAAGCTTTGGCAGAGCCACGGTTCACGTCAAGCTCCATCCAGCACGGATAGACTCTGATCTCACCTCTTTATAATTAACACTTAGAGGCAAGTACACACCCCACCAACTACACAACTGCTTCCAGTGAACTACAGAAGCATTCACTTGACTATAAAATCATTTCTGCTTGCAGTATTATTATCAGAAACAGACTGAGCAATAAACATTAAGCGGCTTTCCAATTACTTTCCACAGTTAAAAGAGTTCAAAGCCTGCAAGTTCAACTCATAACAAGATCACTCTAAATTGTTCAGTACTGCATTCCTGGGAAGTAATGTTTTAGTCTTTCTTACTCCTTTGCTATGCACCCTTGGGAAGCTTAAACTACAAACAACAATAACAAAAAAATCCCTTTTAGAGGTGGCATGTACAAGGAAGAGGTAATTGTTACAGACTGTATATAAACAAGCTTACTCTTCTATGTGGTTTGTTCCAATAGTTCCAATATATGGAGGAAACACGACTTCCCCATTTCTCTGAAGAGATTACAATGCATTCTCCTCACATGAAAACACTAAGAAACTACAGGCAATAAGAGCTTGGTTCTTTTGGCAACTTTCTATATTTTTGCTTTCCAATGTATTAAAGTTTTCTTCATGTGACTGAAGTTGTCAATTTCTTCTTTATGATTTGACAGGTTTAGGAATAAGTTACTTAGTATTTTGAGAACTGGAAGGCAGTGATCAACACTGATCTAGTACCCACCTATCTGCCATTCGTTCCCTTTCTGTCTCCAGAAGAAACCACTGACAGCACTTCACGAACAACACTGACACAAAACATTAGAGGAACATCACCAAATCAATTACAGCACCGTTAACATTCCTGAAAACAGAGCTGCTGCACACTCACACCTCTTGTATTACATCTCTTCTAGCACAATTCTAGGTTCCTGCCTCTTTTTCACTATCATATGTTCCCACCCTTACTTCAGTGTGTAATCTGATGATCAGGCAGTCATGGGACATCCTAAGGCAGCCATTAAAATTGCAGTCCTGAACTCAGCCTTTTCTTACACCTGTCCAAATTTTCCAGATTCGACCATTTCCTAATATTAATATCAACTTTGTATCTAGATTTTTAGCTTCAGTATTTGGGGAAATAGATATCAACTCACTCATGTAACGGAAGGAGTCCTCCTCCCGAGCTGGAGAAGCGATCTCTGGCAGCTGGCCATGGCAAGCTGTGGGCTGAATCCAGTCTGGATTTTCATACAGGTACAGAGAGTCCACTCGTAACTTGTAATCTGGCAACTGCTCTTCCAGCATGCTCACCAACTCCACCTCAGGAAGGTCCTCATTGGAGCAGCCACCTGAAAGAGAGTAAATTCCAGTAATAGTACATTATTAAATACATATAAAATGTAATCGTGTTGCTACAGTACTGTGCATTTTATGTACTATAAAATACTTCATAAATCTTCAGTAGATTTGAAAATAATTATTCTATACTAGAATACTTACTGAATCAATACTTGATTTACACTGCAATACTGGTAAGTTTCTCATCCCCAGCTGACCCCAGAACCTCCTGAAAAGCTGGTATACTGTGTCCCTCCAACTTCCTGAATATAGTGTATGTAATGAGTTTCAAGTTCTGTCTTTTCCTCTTCATTGAGCTAAAACACAAACCTATTGATTTGCTAAAGTTTCATTGACTTTTTCATAGTTGTTACACTTCCCTTTTCTGAAGGAAATTCACATTTTTCTTGTTCTTCTGTTTTACACATTGGTTTGATAATGAACACAGATGTTAACAATCTTAAGTAAAGTCTACTGAATACTGCTTTGAAATCAGAAAACAAGTATAAAATTCCATTATCATCCTTATGGAATCACACTCTGAGAAAAATGATACCAAAACCCCTGCAACTGAAGTTCAGCTCTTTCTGTGTTGTGGAGCATGTATGTCCCTTAATCTCTTCACAATTACTGCAAAAAAAAAGGAACATTAATACTAAATTGCTAAAATATCAACAGTATGCAATGATTATCTTTGCAAGATTTCCACTTCAGATGAAGACTATCTACAGTATATTTCAATGGAAAAAACACCAATGTTGACTACTGACAGTGAGAATTTTACAAATAGTATTTTACAGTGTATGCTGACTTTACAAGTGAGTTAAATGGACTCATTGTTTTTGTTCCTCTGCGATACCACATAAGCAGTACGAAGAATGTGAAACATAAGGCTGTCTTCAGGTTGGTGCTTTATGACGTTAGACACATTCAGGATTTGTCACAATAATTCTTCAACTTACCAGGGATGCTCTCCAAGCCCCTGGGATCAAAACTCATGAGTCCTTCCTTCACAGTTCACTTCCTTGGAAAGAGCATTCTGTGATCAATCTGTCCACCATTCCTTTATTGCTTTGGTAAAAAGATGGCTTTGGTTTAGAGACACAGTAAGGGAGAGCCATCAAGCCACAGAGACTCACAAATCTGGCATCCACTCACTTCTGTAGGCCGGTTCATACTCCAGATCTACTGCCATCTTAGGACATGCCTATTTCATCTACTGATCAGAAGAAGTATTTCATGTAAGCTTCACCAGCTTCTCAGCTCACCCATCACCTAAAAATAAACCAAAGAGAATGCCAGTTTAACAGATTTCACTCTTTTGAGGGAGACAGGTAAATTGGTGTGACTTTGTCTCTTTCAGTGTGAATTTCCACTCTGCACTATAATTAATAAAAAAAAAAAAAAGCAAACAAACATTTTATTTCCAGTTCACACAGTACATGTAAAAGGCAGCATTAAAATATGTTTTCTCCCTGCAGACATAACATCTCACCTTAAGCATGGACTTCACCAAATATCTCTTTGTCTGTACTATTTCTCTTCTTTCATATAATATTCAGTGTATTCAAGTCATTCACTGAAATGAGACATTTCCTTTTTATGCTAACAGACAGCAGCTCCAACTAAACAGAGATTTTCTTCAGGCCGTTACATTTACTTAAAGTGATGGATTCTAAAGGCAGGATTTCAAAAACATCACCCTTAACATTCCTATTGTTAAAAAAATTAAGTTTTATACAATTGTTTGCTTTAGTCTCTTTTGCTTTAGGAGTCTGTTAATTAAAAATTGGACCTATCAGAAATTTCCTTTGTGGATCATGATAAAATTTGTTTTCTCTCTCCAGCAGGGACTCATGTAAACCAGAAAATGAAACAACTGTGACTAATTCAGATAAGCTATCAGAAGAGTTTAATAAAGTAAAAATACTTCTTTTCCTTTGCCAAGACTGCTTAATCACCTTCTATATAAAACAGTAGTTCTAAATGACAGAAAGATACAAAACTAAAGAGAAAACAAGTCTCCTTTTCCCTCCTCTGACATCCAGTTAACATTAAAATTCTCTTTAAATCTTTCAGTAATTTAAAATTTGTTCTTAACAGTTTCCCCAAGATCTCAATCATCATGCACAACAATCAGAGGTTTGTTTTTGCTGTCTGTAGCAACCTCTCATTTGACAAGATTAAAATGGACAATGCAAGAGCTTTTTAAAGCAAGCCTGGACCCTGCCAGTTCATCTGCTTGTAGACTTTGGCAGAAGATAAAAAAAGAACTTTCTTCCATTAAGGTCAGCTGATACTTGTGAGCAGTATCTTCTTGTTTTGTCATTCCTTTCTTTATGTATGTACTCTGCTTATCAGTTGTAATTATTATCCATATTAAACACTTAATAAAAAAGAAAAACTTGAGATTTCAGAAACATTTTCTATCTGAATGTATAGATGCTTCTAGCACTGTTTAAATTTTTTTTTCTAGAGGATGTTTCATAAATGGATTGCTGAAAAGCATGAACTATACATACCTCCTTCTCTAAAACAACTTAATACATCATAATAAAAGACATTTAAGAAGACTGCTGTAGATCCACACATGCAAATGACTTCATTTTGTAATAAAAAGAGTCACTACACAGCTAGACAAAGCTCAGCAGCATAGGACAGTTTCTTCACAACTCTGACTCAATCTTTTCCCTTTGAGTTTTAAAAATGTAAGAATGAATGTTGCTACTTCTAAAGATTGGTTTTAATCTCTCTTCTAGTACAAAGCAGAAACATTACTTGTTGCAGGTCAATCTCAGTTCAGCCAAAGTGGGAAAAAAAACCCACAAAAGCGATATGGCTAAATGTTTTCTAGAGCACCAGGCCAACACCAAGCTATTGAATTGAAAGGGCAAACTCACTTGTAAAACCTTTGAGAAGCTTACTAGATAAGCATACACCATAAAAGTTAATGCTTGCATTTTCAGTGCTGCTCACAGCTTTAGTTTCCTCTACCATGGGGCAACTTCTGTAGAAATTCAAGCACTGGGCAGTTCCACCCTGAAAGTGACTCCATGACCCTTCCACACTGCAGCTATAAAACTATTTCCTAACTGCAGATTCCTACTGCAATTCACAACTATAATTAAATACATTTAAATAAAAGCCATAAAATTTACAATGTGGCTTTAAAATATATGACCACACTATAAAAAGATGAACTAGAAATTAAAATTGTTAAATCGTGCAGAAAGACATGTCCAAAGAGAAGCCAGAAAACTTTCTCAGGTATTGATTTTCATCTTTATTTATAAAGCTTATTTCCACTGTCAATTTATTTATTCATTTTACACTTATCTCCATTTTATATTAGTTTTGTCCCCCTACTCCCTCATAGGCCAATATCCCATTGATATTTGCATCTTTTACTAATAGGTTAATTGAACATGGGAAAAACAAGGGAAATTCAAATACTGGAGAACAGCCCATATGCAGGGGTGGTGCTCTCAGAAGGCTTTCTTCAAGGAAGGCTCAGGAAATATCAGGCATTTTATATACATACATACATATCTCAATCTTAGTATTTCTGTACTCTCTGGATGAAATTTTACTCCCCAATGCGTGTCTCACATTTCAGCTATCATTTGGCTCCAAAGAGCGAGCTAAAAACTGGGGTACATACAGTACACTTCTTGTAGAAGTGGGAATTATTCCTACACCTTCTTTCTCTGCCCTAGAGAATTCAATTTGCTCTAAAGAGATTTTATAAATTTTTCCTTCAGTGAGTCAGAAGACCCTAGTGAAGATTAACTCGAAAAAGCAATACTGACTAAAGTCTTAGAGAAAGATAAAGTAGTTACAAACCATTAAAAGTTGTTCTTTGTAACTATCACTTTGAGCAATTCAACATGGATGCAGTAGTTGGGGCATCTCAAGATAGAATGTAATTCTGAAGACATTCTATCACTGGAGAACTCTAATTCAAATCCGAATTATGAGAAAGGTGAGGGAGTTGCTTTACAACTGGAAACCACAGACAAATGTACATGTTATTTCTTTGTGCATAAAAAGTTAAAAACATGCAAAATATTGGCATCTATATTGACAATATCCAAACTTAAACATAAATATGCTATTATTCCTGCTAATTTTCATTTGTTGAAAGCAGCTGACTCCTCACAAGTACTTGGAAAGACTAAACTAGGTCTGCTCCTCTGTACAATTCCAGGATGCAAGACATTAGCCCACAAGTGACACAAACAAAATTCTGACAACAAAGAAGATTCTAACTTGATTAAGAGAGAAGACAACATCCGTTTTCCAAAAGCAAGACAAGTAAATGACTGTATTATTCTTGGATGCCAAATTTTACTGCCATGTAAGTATGCAATTAAAAAGTTTGTATCAAGTAATTAACACAGTACTTTTTCCATTGCTAAAATTGGAATGCTGTCAAGCCAGCTAACAGCAATCAACATAGTCTGCATTTCAAGGTTAATGAAACAGTTCTATTCTTATGGCAAACATGACCACACTGAATTGCTGCCAAAACATTCCTGGGACTAGTGCTCAGAAGCAGAGGCCAAATCCTTCAACACCATCCAGTAGGAGATGAAGGACAAAGGATTATCAACTGAAAAACAAATCTATGTGAACAGAAACTTTGCCTATCACAATTAATATTTGCTGTGTGCCTAACACCTGTTATTTTCAGCCAATACTGAAATACTATTCCTACAGAAATCTATTTAGTGCCTGTGTTTCTCTCACGTAAGGAAAAAAAATATTTAAAAGAGTATGCCAATACAATCCTAAAAACAACTGTAATAATCATAAACAAACTTGCAACAGACCTTTAACCATAAATAGAATGGTATAAGAAGAAACTGTAAAAAAGCAAACAAAATACACCCCCACCCCCACCAATCTTCTGGATTGTTTTTATTGTGGGATGGGGGCAAGGCTTCAGAGGGAAAGCTGGAGAACCCATCTTGGAGAATGATGAATAGCATGGGGATCATGAAGCCGGCCACAACATTCCCTCATCCTATTTTATGTACAGTTATGCCAGGCCAGTCTCACTTATTGTCCTTGTCAGTCATTTGTAATAGCTCATATTCTGCAAAGTGGCAACACTACCTCTTAAGTACATGTATACATGCTTTATGTACATGTCTACATACCGTTGAATACCACAGCTTGATAGTTAAGATGTATTTAAGTCCTACGCATTTGGCGGTTTTATCACCCTTACTACAATGTAAAAACAGCAAATGCCTAATTGAAGTCTAACTTAATCCAAAACTGAGTGTTACATACATTAAAGGCACATACTATGTTTTATTTATTCCTAATTCTTCCCTAATGCACCATCAAAACATTACTATCTGTACACATATTTTCTCACAAGTTGTCTTTTTTCAGAAGAAATTATGTATATACGTTGTAATGTTCTCAGAAGAAGCAAGAACTATTGTGAATTGCCTCTTTGTTAGTTGGAGTATAAAATACAATAAACGCTCCTGAGGCATTCTGCTAATGTCTCATTCTGTTAAGTTCTCTGTTAATATTTCATTATAAAGGTGGCAATCAAGTTCTTTTAAAACTCAAGCTTCTTTTCTATGAAGTATACGTGAAGGGAACTTGAGTAACAGTTAACTGAAATCACTAATGCTTTCTGTTGATGCATGGCTGAATCCACCCAAAAAAGTAGTTTCTGTTCCTTGATCATACCCCAGCCAGTGCTCAGCACTTTAAGTCACAATTCTCTATTTATTCGAATTAACCAAACTGATCTATATGACTCAGTCACCAGAATATCACTAGCAATCAAACCAGATAAAAGGATCTCTACTTTTTTGTAGCCATGTCTGTGAAAATGCTCTATTTGTGTCTTCTTGGAAAACTAATCAACAAATCACGATTATCATTCCAGAAAGATAGCACTCTTACTGCACAATATTAATTCTGGAAGCCCACTATTAGAGGCAAACCCCCATCAGCAAAGTCTGTGGTTTTCCAACGCTCTTCAAACTATATTTACACATACTCGTAACATGATAAATAAACTGATACAGCTCTAATAATCACACTGCCACTACAGAGTTGGAAAATTTCAGGTATTGGAAAATAATTTTTTTTCAATTTAGCTTCAGAGTGAAAAGTGTCATTAAAAAGAAGTTCTGCCTATTTTTGCTAAGAACTACATCTTTTGAAAGAAAAAAGTATCTGAAAACAAACCTAAAATCAATTGTAGCCTTGCTTCAAGTTATTTATAGTATATCAAATAGCTGCATCAGACTGTCACAATCAGTCAACAGTAACTGTGAAACATAACCAAGAAACAGGCATCTATGCAACAGCTGAAGATTGCATTAAAAAATAAAAATAAGAGCATGCCACTCCACATACATTTCTCCACCAGCATGGTCGACAGAGTAAGTGACATTTACCGACAGATATTCGTACTCCAGTTTAATCAGCTGATAAAAATGTAACAATGTGATTATGAAGTTGGTAAAAGCCAAAATTTCCTTGCCCTCCATACGCAAGCAGAACAACTAAGATGCGACCGAGGGCTGCCTCCTGCTCGCGGTGACATGACCCTTCAGGAAGCCCGCTCGCTACGGGCACCCTGGGCCGCTGAAGGTCACCCCGGGCACCGCTTGCGGAAACGGCAGCCCCCGCTTACACTGAATGGACGGAGCTCAACACAGCGCTACTTACATTAGAGCATCACCACCGCCAAAAGAGACTTGTCAGCTACCAACCCAGACAGGCGCCGGAACTCCTTCTCCGCCCGGGACCGCGGGGCCAGCCCCGGACACCGCCTCACGCTCGGGCCCTGCGCTCCGACCCCAACCAGCTGCAGGGAAGCTGCCGCACGCCCGGCGCGGCCCACCGTACCTTCCAGCCCGGGTGGTGCCGCGGCCCGGCGGGGAACGGCCCCAGAGGCAAGAGGAGGGAGGGTTAACACAGAGCGCGCCGCTCGACCGTCAGGCGGCAGAGCAGCGCCACACCGGCGCCGAGCGCTTGCTTACCCGCCGCAAGCTGCGCTGCCTCCGGCGCCGCTCCCTCCCGCCGCAGCCCCGCATGCAACACAGCGGCGACTGAGGAAGGGCCCCGATAGCTTCCGCTCGGCTCCCGCCCAGAACTACAGCCCCCGGCGTGCC
>WEKY01021852.1:135107-262459 GCA_013390045.1 Picathartes gymnocephalus
GGGTTCTGGCGGGCGGCGCGGCGGCGGCCCCGGCCTCTTGCCCTGGCTCCGGCGGCAGCAGCGGGCACGAGCGGGCGCTGCCGCCCTGTAAGACTTCTCGGCTGAGCAGGGGCTCCGCGCCGGCCGCGCCCTCTGCTCTGCTGAGGGGGAAGCCGGGCGGGCTGGGGAGAGAGAGCGGCGCACACCGAGCTCGGGAGGCGGCTGCGGGGAGCGGAGCCCTGTCCCGGTCGCCGCGGGAGGCCGGAGGGAGGCAGGGGCCCAGCGAGGAAGGCGAGGTACGAACTTAACGGAGCGAGTGAGGAACTGCGGGGGAGCCTGCGGGGCGTCCTTCCGCACATTGCGGTGCTTTGTCACGGACGGATCATTTCACTCGAGATACTCGACCGAGAGCTGCCTCAGTCCCTGCGAACAGTGAAGTAGGAGCTGCAGCTCAGCGTCAGCAGAATCCAGTAACGCGCGATCCCGGTACTGGGGCTTCGGCTCCGGAGCCTCCACACTCTCCCAGCTCAGAGGCACAGGTTTCTGTGTTTTTTTCCTGCCCTGCGCTGTTTGCTGGCGGAAGCTTTGACGAAACTGCGATGAATTTTACCTGTATAACACTGTCACTATCTGCAGTACAAACAAACAAACAAAAAAAAAAGGCTGTGATACAGATGGAAAAATGTGGGGACAGAGAAAAAGTTTATGTGGGGACATGATCCATGGAAAAAATGGAAACAATGTCAAACTGCATAAGAAAAAAAAAATCTTAAAATGGTAGTGTTATTTGAATAAATGTGCATCACGGATGTTTCTGTTGGCTGGCTATACATCTTTGAACTAAGTACAATCTTTTGACTTTAGTATATAATAGTTATTAAGACTTTATTCTTCAGCTTAGCTTTTGTGGTTTCATATAGCAAGCAGCAGAATAAATTGTCTACTGTAGCAGAATGAGGCATCTTCTTTCCAGGTAGGAGAAGGATGCTGTAGCCATTACAGTGCTGGGCAATATCTTGAAGCACGAGCATTTTTTTTTTCCTACTCTGCTACAGACTTCCTCAGTGAAGTTAAGTCAAACGCTGATCCTCTGAAGGTGCCCAGTACCTGCTAGGGATCGACTTTTGTCTCCATTTGGTATCTCTAATAAGGAATTACAGCAGATCTCCAGGCAGATTTTCAGGGTAAAAATGTAATGGTTTGGATGTTTGGCAGTCAATGGAGTGGTGGGGGCTTGTTAACTTTTCAAGAGTGTTCCCTTGATTAAGTAGCATACATAATTTGAATGAAGGATATACTCAAGCTTAGTTCCTTAATAAATAAAATTATCAGTTTCTGGTATAGTACTTCAGCTTTTATAAGTTAACTTTCATACAAAAATTGCATATTAACATGGAAATACTTCCTGTAGCTGACTTTTTATTAGCCACCAAGTAGGCATTCCTCGTGATGGCTGGAATGCTGCCTATCAGAAAAGGATCTGGCATTGCTGTTTGGCTGAACATGAGCCAGCAGTGTGCCCAGGTGGCCAATGCTACTGGGATCCTGGTTTGTATCAGCAGTAGTGTGGTCAGCAGGACCAGGGAAGTGATTGTCCCTCTGTACTCACTGGTGAGGCCATTTCACATCTCAAGTGCTGTGTTCAGTTTTGAGCCCTGCACAAGAAAAAAGACATTGAGGCACCAGAGGGTGTTCAGAGAAGGGCAACAGAGCTGGTGAAAGGTCTGGAGCACAAGTATTACAAGGAGTGGCTGAAGAAGTTTAGCCTGGAGAAGAGGAGATGCAGGGGGACCTGCTTACTCTACAGTTACCTAAAAGGAGGTTATAGTGAAGTGGGACTTGGCCTCTTCTCCCATGTAACAAGCAACAGGATGACAGTAACTGGCCTTTTAATCTAAGCCAAGGGAGGTTTAGATTGAATCTTAGGGAAATTTTCTTCACTGAAAGGATTGTCAAGCATTGGAACAGCCAACCCAGAGAAGTGGTGGAGTCACCGTCCCTGGTAGCGATCAAAAAACATGTAGATGTGGTGCTTAGGGACATGGTTTAATGGTGAGCCTGGTAGTGTTAGGTTAATGGTTGGACTCTGTGGTCTTTGAGGTCTTTTCCAACCTTAATGATTCTACTGTTGAAGACCTCCTTATAGCTAAAGTAAAATAGTTAGTCTCATTCTGTACTTAGAGAAGCTTTGATATGCTTATTAGACATCTCTCTCACTGCCTAAGCTTTCAAAGGATCAGACATAAAGTAAGTCTGCTAGAGGACTTTCAGAGAGGCTACTCTGATCTATGAGGGAGTTGCTTCTCTTTTTTTTTTTAACTGAAATCCCTTACAATAGTATTTCCTCTCTCATTTGTGAAATGTAAAGTGCAATTGCTTCTGCCTTACTTTTTTTTTTGTGAGCTAGTTCAGCTGCACAAAGCCAAGCCAAGATCTGCCTAGCACAGCTGTGCTCCTTTAAAACAACAGACAATGATTTCTTTTCCTACAAACTGCCAAGGATTCATGAGTTCGTTCTTTTTTACTTTTGCACTTTTGCAGTTAACTTCAATTAAATTGTTTGTTCAGAAGTGGCAATAAAATTTCTAAACCCATCAATTAAAGAGGAACACTTGAGTTGATGTGTAGTCCTCAGTGTGGAGTTTGAAATTGATACACTACTTAAATAGAAGCAGACTTTCCCTGAGCTGGAGTTCTGGGGTTTTGTTTGTGTTAGCTGACAGGAGTGACTCACCTTTGGGATTAAGGAGATTGAAGTTTATCACAGGTTTATGTATCATCTTACTTTGCTGCTTTATTTTTTTCTAGGATAAATGGGTGTGTATGACTTTTCCCCTGATCTAAAGTGGTTCCATGTCTTGTTTGGTAAGTTTACCTTTAAAAATTTTGGCTGTTGTACCTTGTTACCCAGCTATACCTTAATATGAAAAGCCCTGGTGAAATGTCTTGCTTGAGGGGATTTCCACAGTGCTGAGATGTTTGAACTTTGTTGCGTCAGCTTTTGGTGAAGGAGACTTTAGTGTCTCTTCTCTCTAAGTCTGCCATGTATGGGCTTTATGATGTTCCTTAACCCCTTGATTGATTGACTTGTAGCAGAAGACTTTCTGAACTCCTGCTTATAAGGCCTACTTTTTTACATTTTTGCATTGCCATATTTAATAAATTGCAGCAACTCCACCAACATTCACTTATTTCTGTCCTCAAGGACTGCTCCTGTATTCTGCGTACACCAGTTGAAGCAATCAGACCAGAAGAGCTATCTCAGAGCAGCATCCATGAATGCCTGGTAAGAATAGAAACTTTAACGCCCAAGGTTAAATATAAAGCTGGTACATATTAAAAATAACCTCCTTAGGGAGTACTTCTTAAAATGTTGACAACAAAAATAAACTGTACTTTGGGGCTTCCACTTTGGAAGAAGACTGTAGGTATCTAAGTGTTAGTCTTGTGCCAGTTTGAAAGCAAACACACACACAAAACGTGTAACTCATAAAACATAGTAATGGTAAAAGTACCAGCTTGAATGTTATTATTTGGGTACTAGACTTTAGCACTAATAATATTTTTGCATTAATTTAAAAAATACAAATTATTAAAAATTACATAGTTGTTTTGAGAACTGTTTCTTCTCTCTGTTAGGCTGATTCTGATCTAGCTTGGATTCCCCCATCTGCAGGAAAGAATGAAACAGTATTTTGCTCTTCTAATGTCTCTCATTATGAACTCCAGCTGGAAATAGGTAACATAAATGGACCTTAAAATATTTCTTCTTCTTGCTATCAAAGTTTATTGCTAACAGCAGTAAATATTAAGCTTGGAAAATGAAGGACTATTCTTGTGTCTCCTCAGTTGAGAAAAGTGCAGAGCATTACTCATATTTTAGTAATCTCTTATTTCAAGGTCTAAGACAAATCTTGAAACAATTAATAATCTAAATAATCTAAAACAATTACCTGAAATTGTCTCTTGATATTTGTGCCATGTACATGTCAGTTTTCAAAATCTTTGGTATGTGACAATAAATACAGCCTTAAGTAACATCTTGTCTTGTAATTTGGCTACAGGAGTTGATTGTTCTAAGGATGGCTGCCTTAGATACTACTATGCCTGCATATGTTTATGTGAATATGCATGCTAAGTGTTGTTCATTTAGATATATAATTGATACTGACGTATGTTAGTTGTTCTCAAAATAGCAGAGCCATGCTTCAACTAATTTGGTGCATATATTTTGCTGCAACTACTTAAGGTCTTGACATTCTGAAAGAAAAGGACACACTGCTATCAACTACAATTTAACTGGAAAATGATCTCTAAATATGAAGGAAACCATGTGATGGATTATTATGCTTTCCAACATTAAGGTAGCCATTTCTGGTTTCAGGAAAGAGGTTCAACAACTTAACTTCAGTCTACCTTGCACGGCATACACCTACAGACAGGCAAGTTGCTGTAAGGATCACAGACCTTGAAAATTGCTCTGAAGAGCACTTGAAAGCCTTACAGGTAAAGGAACAGCATTTTTGCACAAAGCCCGATGAAGATAGTGAGGAATACATATGAGATTACTGAACAGAGGTAGCCTTTGTTTGGAATGGGTGATTTCAGTCAAGTGTTTCCCTCCAAAGGAATAGAATATAATAAACACAATGCATGTCTAAATTTGAGAGTTGCTTTCTGAAGGCAGCAGCTGACAATTGCTTTAGAAATACTCTTGTAATTGTACAACTTACTCGAAACATGTTCTATAGTCTTATTTAACACCAAAAGTTTGGACTATGAACAAACTAGATTTACTTCAGGCAAATGCAATTATGGGCAAGCTATTTACATTTCTGTTGCAGGCTATGCACATCACCTGCAATATTGTATAAATGCAGGGAAACAATTCTCTCTACTGATTACTGATGTAGTTAATGCTCTTAATAGGACTTCTGTCTTGTGGTTAACACGTCCACTTTCATTTAATTCCATAGAATGAGGTGGTTTTATCACACTTTTTCCAGCATCCCAACATAATGACATTTTGGACAGTGTTTACAGCTGGAAGCTGGCTTTGGGTCATCTCCCCATTCATGGCCTACGGTAAGAACTGTTAACTACAATTTTAGAATAGGAGAAAGGGCTGATACAAGTTGGACGACATGGTCCATGAGAGATTTCTCTTTAATCGTCTCCTATCTTGTAGAAAAAACCAAACTCTTCCAAACCATTTGTTTAGAAAAGATTTCCTCCCTGTTGAAAACTGGTATTTGAACTAGATTAAATTCCACTTAGTCCTAGCTGCTACCCTGTGAAGAATGGTACCTGGGAGATAACAGAAGACCGGTCTACATTGAATACAGGTTGGGCATAGATTTCCAGTTAACAGAAGCATGACATGGGTGTAGTCTTTGCCTGATGGATGCATCAGTTGCATCCATGTAATAACTCTCTGCAGTGCACCAGAGTTAATACAAAGATGAGAACACTGTATACACACGTGATGAGCACCAAAGTATAGACAAGTAATTTAACAAGACTTGTTAGGCCTAGCTAGGTTTTTTTCACTTCCAGGTTCAGCTAGACACCTGCTGAAGACTTACTTTCCTGAAGGAATGAGTGAAGCTTTGATAGGGAACATTCTGTTTGGTGCAATCAGAGGATTAAATTACATGCACCAGAATGGATATATTCACAGGTAGGAGAATGTCAATAGGTAAGAACCAGATTATAGCATCTTACCTTAAGTATTGTCTCCTTTTTCCTATATACCTCCTTATTTCAGACAGTGCACAAGTAACAATTTTCTCAATAATACAGCAGAACCAAGTTTTTAAAATCTTAACAGGAAATGTAGTTACACATTTCTTCAAGAAAACCAGAGTTACAGAAAGGGTTTCCTTAGTTTACACCCCTTGCAGGGAAGAAGGGCCCTCCTCCAATTTCTGGCACTTTTTTCCTGATCATCTCTCTTAATAGAGAGATGAACTCCACACTAGCATCTCACTATAAGTCAATGAAATATGAAAGGCTTTCTGTTCTAGTAGTGTTTTGAGTAATTCTTCTGACTAAAATTTACCACTTCATGTTACAGGAATATTAAAGCTAGCCACATTTTGATTTCAGAGGATGGCCTAGTTTCTCTCTCTGGCCTAAACAACCTCTACAGTTTAGTTAACAATGGACAGAAGTCAAAGGTGGTGTATGATTTCCCCCAGTTTAGTACATCTGTGCTTCCTTGGCTGAGTCCTGAACTACTGAGACAGGTTGGTATAAATTACACCTAATTTTTCCTATTCAAAATTAGTGGCAGTACTCAATTTCCAACTTAAGTCTGCTTGTAGAATTGCAATGAAAGACGTTGAACTGCAACTTTTAAAAGTACATGTATGTACTGAACTTCTAATTCTTCTAGAGAGAACCAGTTCTAAAGCTGTTGGTAAGGTGATGCTGTACTAAATGTCTTTACCCAAACCTCCTGGAAACTACTGCAGATCCTGAAACTTGTGTTCAGTACAGCCATCAGATTTCTGAAAAAAGTCTGAAGTTTCATGATTTAATTGCTTCAATACTGTGTAGGTTATGGGGTATTAGAATCTTGTTTTGAAGGAGGCACTTGTATTCTTGTCGGCGCTGCTCAGCAGCCTCAGTGATCAGTATTTCTTTCTCTCACAGGATTTGTCAGGCTATAACATGAAGTCTGACATTTACAGTGTGGGAATTACAGCCTGTGAATTAGCCAATGGACACGTTCCATTTCAAGACATGCCTCGCACTCAGGTACAATGCTAAACTTTACCTCTAGTTAAAAACATTCTGAGCATTTTGTTTTGTTTTACTCAGAGAAACCAGAGGTATTACTGCTGAAATAGTGGCTGCTTTTTGTTACTTCAAATGTGCATGCTTCTTTCTAGAACAAATAATCCTTCCACCCCTGGAGTTTCACAGCTTACCCTGAATAGGTCTGGAGAGCTGTTGAACTCTTGTACTGCTATTGCTTCTTACTAGATGCTGCTGCAAAAGCTGAAAGGTCCCACCTACTGTCCTTGGGATATAAATACCTTTCCTCGGGGGGAATCCAGGATGAAGAATTCCCAATCAGGTGTTGATTCTGGAATTGGTGAGAGCATGACACGCACAATGACCAGTGAAAGACTACAAATGCCCTTTTCCAAAACATTTTCACCTGCTTTCCACAACTTGGTAGAACTTTGCTTGCAACAGGACCCTGAGAAAAGGTAATGTTCTGGTGAAAACTAATTTTTTTGTCACTTCAATCTAAGACTAAGTATAGTCCACAGTTTAGGATACCGTAATCAGTTGAAAGCTGTTAAAGTCAGAATTTCAGACAAGATGTACAAATTGTAAAACAATACAATTACATTTGATATTTAAGAATTATCTTGTCTGATAAAAGAATCAAACTTTTAAAGTCATTTTACCCCTGAATTTCTTGTAATATGAATGTGCTTTGTAACAAGTAAAATTAACTTTCAAACATGTACTTTGTCCAAGAAAAAAACCCCAGAAATATGAAATACATGTTTCCAGTTTTATATCTCTTTTGAATGAGGCATTAAATTCCTTGTTAAACAGAAACATGAAAAAGCCTTTAGAAATAGATTTCTTCAGCAGTGCTTTCACTACAAATTGAGGCATAGACTGTAGGAATTGTGTGGTGCTTTTCTCATTCTTCACATTTGTCTTGTGGAGGAAAAACCACAGGGCTTAAATTTATTTGTCAGTCTGGCCCATTATCCAAATGCAGTATTTTACTTTCCAAAACATAATTATGTTGTTCATTTTATGATTCAGGCCATCAGCAAGCAGTTTGCTTTCACATACGTTCTTCAAACAGGTGAGTTTACTACATTTTTTTGAATGACACAGCTAAACGTAAATATGCCACAAAAAGACCTAGATTACAAAATAATGAAGTTACCTGGAGCCAAAGAGCATCCTGTATAAGCATACCTGCTTCAGACTTTTCTTTTAACAAAATGGTATTGATTGAGGATAGGAGGCATAAGATTAATGCATTTCCCCATTGATTAACTTGATTTAACTTAACTAAAGACAGCCTAACTAATTTAAAAAATGGTTAATATTCTTAATGTAAAGCAGAACTGCACAGCTGATTTAATTAGTCTTGAAAGACTAATAGAGTGGGGAAAGCAAAAGCTCTCATCCTGTTATGTTCAGTGTTGTAACATGGAAAAATATGGCTCTGATTTCACATGCTTTTTAATGAAGTCAGTTGCAAAGTTATGGAGACTTTTATGTGCAGCTTTATTTTAACTTCTTTTCTTCCTAGATAAAGGAACAAACACAGAATTCACTACTGTCCCTATTACCACCTGCTATCCAGAATAACAGATCAGAGTTCTTGGCATTGCCCTCAACAGCAGTTGGGACTGAACTTCGACATATTGCTACAAATCAAGATGATACAGACTGGGAATTCTAAATAAATACCAATGATACCTCTCCAGTGCTTCAGAGAAGGAAAATGTGATTTGTATTTGCTGCTTTTGTATGGTTAAAATACGGTTAGACCAAGTATACTTGAAATGCCATGAAGTGGCTATAATTCCTTAGCTTCCTCTTGGCATCACGAAATGCAGCGTGCCTCACTCTCTGACTGTAAGGAAAACTGTGTATAAAGAAAGGTTGTATGCTCACCTCTCTCTTTCAAAGTCTTTCTTAACAAGAGAGTCCCTGCTGTAATCTTACTCTGTACTGTATTATCAGCTCATATTGCTGCAGTCCACATGCCTTTCTGAATTCAGGGCTGAGCTTTGTCTGTGATCTTACTTAAACATCTATTTGTCTTTTCATTATGACCCAAATCATCTTAATAAGGAGAAATCCTCCACTTCCAAGTTGAAATGTGAAACTGCACAAATGAGTTGCATATGTAAATAAATGTTTCTCTCTCAAAAGACATTTTCCTCACTTGACATGCTGTCATATTTGCCAAAAGTTAGCTATGCATCATTTTACATGCAGTTTTAATACTTCCTGTTTCCCAAAGAAGTTAAGCTGCTTGGAAGTGTGATTCCTGTTCTTGCATCTGTTCACATTCTTAGTACAAATCTGGGCTTTTGCATCTCCATTTATTGTTGTGTCATTTTAGCAGCTAATCTGCAAAGTAAGTCTCAAGTTCTACCAGGTACGGGTTAATTTTGAAGAACCATATTAAATAATCTAAAGTTACTGTACATATTTTTATTTATACTATATTCCTGTTCACCACCAGAATTTACCAGAACCTAATACTGTTTTCTTAGAAGAAAAGGCAACATGCATTAAGCTTTAGTGGCACTGCTGGTGGGAAACAAGCCTCTTCTGCAAGGCACAGTTAAATTCCCATGGATAGATTCAGCCATACTAAGAACCTAAAAATTCCTAGGATCCTAGTGAATTTATCTGTTCTAAGTCAGATGAAAAGCTGTCTTCTTGCTACAGTTCAGTAAATTATTATCTCATACTGTACCAGGCAATTCAAACTGAACAAAAGCAGCTTTTTAAAAAAACCTGGATATTCCCATCGTGTTGTAGCAAAAGTTGTGTCCCAAAGCCACTAGTACTTTACTGATGGAAGCATGACAGTGGTAAAAAAGTATAAATAGATATTGAATTGATATAGTTTAAATTTTCAGCATAAACAACATTGCACATAAGTCTTCAAGTCTTCCATAGCTGAGCAGACCTGTAGCCACCTTTGAGAATATCACTGTATTGCCAGCAGCTTTGCTACAAGGCCTTGAAGACCGAATGACTGAAACGCAAGCCTGAGAGGCACATAAAATTCTAAAAGACCACATAAAAGTATCAACAAAAAAGTTGATTCTACTCATTATGCTGTGAAGAGAGCTCTATATTCCTAAACTTAACATGTGAAACTTAAGATTAAAGACCTGTCAATAAACTTAACCTATCTGCCTCCATTTATATCTGTAATTCTTGGACTTCTGTTTTCACCATAGTCCAGCCATACTAACAGGTTGTTGTTACTGCAGGGAAAAGAAAATCATATTTATGTCAATCATTAGGTAAGAAAATAGTTGTCTAAGCTAGAAAATTATTCTGATAAAAAAAATACTTAATTGTGTAATTGCAGATACTATTTTCATGTGAACCCCATGTTCTTAAATTCTTAACCATTACAGATTTGGACTGTTTGCAGGTCAAATACATTAGATAGCATCTACAAGTAACTTTTGACTAACAGTACATGTAAAAACCAAGTCAAATATGTGAGAACACACATGAAGTTCTACATATTTGAATTACAGACCTCTGAATAAATACCACTACTGTTAAAACCTGTAGAAAATTTCAGGCGGCTTCACTGCTAGTATTTTCAGGCTTCTCTTGCAACAAGTGCCATGGACTCTATAAAAATGAACTTGGATACTAGTAACAATGTCAGTACAAAGTTATTCAAACCACCATGTGTTCCAGTGGAGTTACTTTGCTGCCCTCTCTTTCTGTAAAGAAAAAAAAAAACCACAAAAAACCAAAAAACAAACCCACTTATTTCAAAACACTGTTCCAATGTCTGTACTGACATAACTTTTTAAGAAGAAAATTAAATGCAATTTTTTTTAGTTAAAAAGTTCACAAGTCTTTACTCTTAGAACTACTGCTTGCCAACAACTAAGTCTTTTCAAACAAAAGCAATTAAGAGGCACTGTGACTTCTTAACCAGAAATACTTGAAAATATTCCCTGGATTATATTTGCTGAAAGGTTTGATATCATTTTGGTCATTAATTGTACTGCTTTCTATTAAGGAATAATGCAAAATAAATATTAGGAAAGAGATGTATAATCATATTATTAATGTTTCAACTACCTGTCACTGAAATGACGATCTGGGAAACAGTTGTTCTGAAAAGCTGAAGTTTTTGCATACAGTTGAGTTTTCAAAATCTCAGATTCATTATCTGCATTGTTAAGATTCAAGTTGCAGAGACTTTCTATTCCAAGCTGACAGTTGTAAGCACAGCAGTTTTTTGTTGGCTTGTGTTTTTTTTCAGAGCACTTGATTACTCTTGCTCATATCAATGATGTGTGTTATCAGCATGTGAATTAGAACTAAACTTGGATTTGAAATATCCAAGTGTCTTGAATTCAGGCTCCATGTGATAAATTGTGACAGGGGCTTATAAAACCTATACAATGGCAAAATCTCATGGCCAATGAAACAGAAATCTATAGCCAAAGAAAAAATGTATATATAGTATCAATGAAACAAAAATCTATGGTTACTTTTGAAATACTTGTGAAAAGAACACAAGTGGGTTTTTTTGCAGACACCTTTCTTTATGCTAGCATTCAGCACTATGCAAAATAAAGAAATACTTGTATAATAGAAAACTTATGTTAATTAACATTATCTTGAATATATGCTCGATGCTGTTGAGTGTCTTACTCTTGTGGTCTGATACCACAGCAATTTGTGAATGACTGAACGGATGAACACAGAAAAAAATGTGATCTACTCAAAATCAACTAGATCTGATACAAGAATTCCTCACTTTAAAGAGTCTCAATGCAATTTGTGAATGACTGAACAGATGAACACAGAAAAAAATGTGATCTACTCAAAATCAACTAGATCTGATACAAGAATTCCTCACTTTAAAGAGTCTCAATGCAACAACACATTGAAGAGAGAACAGTTTCTTCCACTTAATGAAAATAAATAATTTAAAAAAAAAAAAATACGGAGTTTTATCTTACCTCTCTCTTTTCCCTACCCCTCTCCTTCTCTTGAAGTGCTATCAAAGTAACTTTTAACCTAGAGGATGGGTAAAAATATAGGAAAGCATTTGAAAACCATAGTTCTGAACCTCTCTTGACAAGAGACAGGTACCAAAGTAGGTGATTTACATACCCTGCATTTAATGTTATTAAGTAGCTTTTCCTATAGTATATTAGCTTGTCTAATAAACCTCTGAAACAACTAAGGTGGCAGTAATGACCTCTCCTAATGATGGCCATTATGACGCATTTAGGGCACTTTGCTGTAAAGGTGAGCCACGGCCTACAAAGGTGCTCTGCTTGAGTATCAGCATCACAAGCATTTAAAATGGAAGAATTTTACTGTTTCAGACCTTGTTCTTACTCTTTTACTGTGAGATTTGTTAACAATTTCAAATTTACTGTTCTTTTTTCTTTCTTTTTTTTTTTTTCAAAAGTGGTTGTTGGTTGGTTTATTTTGAGGTTTTTTGGGGGCTTATTTTGAATTTTGGTTTGAGTTTTATTTGTTGGGGTGAGAAGGGGTGGAGAGGTTCCCCCCCCCCTCCAAAGTACATTAATCTGTTTATTTTTACTATGGAGATTAACTATTACATCTGGCAGTGGTTGTGGATGTTTATCCACAAGATGATCTTGCTTTTTGTCTCTGTATCACTGAGGCCTGTCTGTGTCCGTCTGAATAGCCGTGCTCTCATTCGTTTAACTGAATACAGTACAGGGAAACTGTACAGGGAATTCTCAGATAGGGAGGGCTCGACAACTTTTATAGTTCGAAGCAAAGGTTACATAAATTTCAAATACAGAATTATTAAAGCGAACAGCTCGGTTCGCGTGTAGGAGCACGTGGGAAATTTTCCTTTTTTGACTGGGTTTCTCATTCGGACCGCAGCGCCGCAATCACCGACCGACAGCGGCATGGCCGCTTCCCTCAGGCCGAGTCCGACATGGCGGCCCCGCCACCGCCCCCTGGCGGCCGTTACCGCTGCCCGCGCGGCGCGAGGCCAGGGCGGGGAAACGGCTGAGGGGGAGCGGGGTGGCCGCGACTGAGGGGGAGCGGGGTGACCGGAGAGGGCGGGGCTGAGGGGGAGCGGGGTTACCGGAGAGGGCGGGGCTGAGGGGGAGCGGGGTTACCGGAGAGGGCGGGGCTGAGGGGGAGTAGGGTGACCGGGGAGGACAAACTGCTCGGTAAATAAACGCACCGGGGACGGGAGAGCGACACACGGCAGGAAAAACGTCCCCTAAAGCACCTGTCCCCAGAAGCAGCAACCGGCGGGTTTCAGGCGGGAGGCTGGGAGCCCTCCCTGCCCTCCGGGAAGGGAGCGAGCAGCCCCGGGGGCACAATACAAAAATCACATCCAGGGAAAACAGTATTTCTGCAAGTGCCTGTGGACTTACACAGCAGTTTCAAGCACAGCCGCCCTGAGGAATGCGATAGCACCTTCCACACCGCTATGAGGAAAAAGGAAGAGATAGGTAAGGCTTAGGCTTAGCTATAGGTATGTACCTGATGGTTTTCTCCCAAAATCTTCAGTCACTTAAGTTAATTCTGCTGGAAATATGCAAGGGAGTAATTCTCACCTAATCATAACCCTCCTAAAGTTTACCTCAGCAATACCTCAGTTTCTTTAAAAAGGCACTCAGCAAATTAATGTCACCTGGCTTCATGTTGAGAAAGCTGCCTTGAGAGAGTAACATTTAAACCAAGTTGAAATTAACTAGAACAATTTAATTAATTAAAACAATTTCACTTTGGAGGGCCTCCGGAGGTAGAGTCCAGCCTCTGATCAGCCCCTGCGTGGGGTTTTGTCCACCCAAGTCTGGAGCAGCCCCAGACAGCCCCTCAGCCTCCCATCCCAAGTCCTCAGACAGACTGAACAACTGGAAACAAGACAAAGTAGTACCATAATTTTTAACTAGTTTACAGTAATTGTTTAATTGTTTCATATATTTAAAAACATGAACTTGGCACCAACATATATGTAATTTTTTTCATTGAAACAAATGCATTAGAAACAATGATATGGAAATGCACAAAGGCATTTCAGTTAAGGCTTCTACAAATATTGCATGTTCTATAATTAAACATCTGTTTTGTAAACTTGTTCTAAAATTTTCCAAGAAACTAAAAAAAAAGCTCAGTTAAAACTCATATTCTACTGTGAGGCTTAATGGAATTAAAAGTATTTTGTAAAATAGATAATTAGCCATCAAACTCTAATCTCATTAAAATATGGATATACTCAGACCCTCCTAAAAATGTACACTGGAAAGGCAAGCCTGGCTTGAAATACTGATCACATTAAGTTCATTAATTCAATCTCTGCTCAATCATATAAAAAACACTGTATTTCACAATAAGAATGAATCTGGCTCTTGGCTGGCATCATTTTGTTTAAGGGATAGCTGGAAGGTCAATTCCTAGTGTTGATGTCCGAAATCAAGCAATTATGTTATCCAAGCTTTTCCTGTACGATGTGATGCCTTAGCACATTTTTGTTGAGCTCCGTGTTTTATGGGCAAAATTATACTTCTGACCATACCAAGATGAAAGAAAAGTCATGCAGCCATGCCATTAATAATCTCATCTTCAAGAGGTCAGTGACTCTGCAAGCAAACATACAACATGAGGAGAAAGTGTGGTAGCAAACTACATGGGAACACGTCCTGTCTCATCCCTCACCTCCTACAGCCAAATCATGGCAGGAACATCCAGTGCACAGCTGAAGGAGAGCAGCACCCTGAATCTCTCCGTTTTAATGTACAATGCAGTGCCAGCTGTAATTTAGCTGTAGTTTTATAAAAATACAGACACAAGAGCCGTAACAATTTTCAAAAGAGGTTAAGGGCTCCTTCCCACAACAAACTGAATCCCTCAGAATGCAACCAACAGCTGTGGAACATTTAATTCTTGTAGATCTCTTCTCCCTCCACACCAAGATTACCACAGCATTTAAAAGATGTCATGAACACTGAATTTTTGAGTAACTTAAATTTGCTGAATGGACGCAAGAGAACACAAGTCCTCAACAGGGCAGCAACAGCCCTAGTTATTCACATTCCCATGTTTGTTTTGAAGCAACTTGGGTAACAGCACAGAAAGTTAGCAAAGAAAGCACTGAAAGCTCTTTGACATTTCATTTCAAGTCTTATCTGGCTACTCTTAACTTCACTACTAAAAAGTTCAGTAATTCTTCTGAACTTTGACAAGTGCACCCCTTTTACAACCACCCAGACACACATATTAAATCAAACAAGGCAAAATCAATATATGTTAAGTAACACATACAAACAGGTTTTGGGCTTTAGGTGATACTTTCTTGATAAATGGTTTTCAAACTAGTCCTTGTCTGTATTTACTAAGGAGATTGTTTCTTCCTGCAATATATCTGTATTTATTCACAGCTGCCATGCTTTCATTTTGCCACTTTAATGTAAAGGAAAAGGAATATTGGTTCTCATCTGCACAGCCCACCACCTGCCACAATTACTATTACATCACTGCATAGAAGGTGGGTTGCTGTAGAGCTTTTGGGTTGCTTTAATAAGCATTTTCTTGTAATTTTAGGAAGAAGTTTCCCATTCTATCCTAACACAAAACAACAATTTGGCGGAAAACAATCTCCATCAAAATAGGTAGTAGGAACATTTTTAACATCTATGAAATACAAGTTTGTTTAAAAAGAGCAGCGAACAAAATGATTGCTCTTGCCATATCAGATAAGGAGAAATCAGAACACGATTCTTGTGAGTGGCTTTGGAACAGTTACGCTTCCTGACTATCGAGAAATTACAGGACGTGGATAAGCCCTGTTGGCAACACAAAAACACCCTGTTTGATGAGAAGATGTATTTAACTGGCTAAACTCTTGCAACATTAAAACTTCTTTGTCTTGTATCTACATCAACCGGTAAGAATTTGTTATCATCAAGCTCTTTGTCAAAAGAACTAAATGAAGATAAAAAAAGTGTCCTCTTTTATGGATTATTAAACAAAATCCCTGTCAGTTTAATCCTTTATTCTAGAAAATATTTTTCATTATAAATAAATGTAGATTATTTTAAGATTACTAACTTGGTGGGGTTTATGTTTCTTAACTCTGTTTTGTTATAAATTTTCCTTAGCCTACTTTTGTAGTAATATTTTTTTTTTAATCTCTAGAAAGTATTTAACCAAATCAGATAAACTAACTGCTGTTTGCATTAGTAACAAAAGCAGGTTGTTGAAGAGTGTACAGCAGTCGAAAAAGCACTGAACACCTCATCTTCTGCATCCCTCTAATGTCTTTGGCTATGTAGGTAGCAGTATTTACAAAATCACCTTGACTTTATGCACTAGGTATAAGCTACATTGTAAAATAAAAAGCAAAAGTATAAAAGTTTTCAATCACGTTTGGAAACTGTAACATACATAAAAAGATCAACATTAAATATATACAATATAAAAATACATTTTTTCTTTATGAAAATTATAATACATAGCTATAATACACAGCATGTTGAGCCACAGCTATGATATATGCAGGTTCTTGTTCCACACTTATGGCTGGACTCTGGGTAGGACATCTCCATGAGGAAATTCCTGAATTTCAGAATGAAACATCAATTCTAAAAGAGAAAGGAAATAATGATATTTGCTTTGAAAACTTTCACCTGAATACAATTCCATTATTCCTGAAAAACACTCTGGCGTTCCCCCAGTCATATCATCAACAATTCAGCAATGGCAAGGGCCACCAATGTTTTTAGAATACTATTGTTGCTCCCCAAAATTGACAGAATTGGTGACAATGTTAGCAGTTGATCGTGTGCAGTACCATCGTGCATTCAACATGGACACTTAGTTCGGGGTTTTTTAACTCCTGAGATGATTCATTAGAAATAAACATAGTAACTGGAGTCAGCTGAAATATGGACACCTATACATTAAAATTCTAAAGTAATTTGAAGAGGGATGTTGAATCCTCAGCCTCCCAAACACAAATCTGTGCTTCAATTAGTGGTGTTCTTAGGACACCTGTTGACTTTTAAGTTGAAACTGAGGATTTTTATGTACAGCATACCTTCAAGTGACAGGCTGCATGCACTTGACAGGAATGCTGAGTTAGGACACACCTTTTGGATCCCAGGTGGAACACAAAAGGAAGAAGGCCTAGTTTCTAGCCAAGTTGCTTCTATGAAAAGAACTTGCTTGCTCCCTCCTCCAGCCTGGACCAGCATAAGCAATCCTCATTTGAAGTCCTGTTCTGCAAGAAGAAATCTGACTTTTCAAACCTCGGGAGTTCCCAAAACTACTGCAATGTTCTACTGAAAATAATACTGAACTTGTAATGCATTAAGCACTTGCAGAAGGAACATTAATTACATTAGGGAATTTTCTAAGACACAAGTAGAATGAATACATTTCAAATATTTAAAATCCTGTTAAAGTATTTTAAATTATGTTTCTCTTCATTGAAAAGAGACATTCTGTAATGTTTCAAAATTCATGTTGCTTCAGACAGGACAAATAAAGCTTTTCCTTTTTTTTTTTAAACCGAACACAGACAGCAGCATCCTAAGAAGCATTTGCTGTGGAAGGTTGCTAGGAGATACTTGTTTTTTCTCAGCCACAACCCTTCTCAGGACTAGTCTTTAACACCAAATGCAGAGCACAGCAGATAAAAAAACCCAACAACTTGAATAAACAATATTTTGCCTATTAATGTTTCCTACCTTCACTGTGGTCTAGCTCTGGTCGGGAACTTAAGAAGATCCAACTTGTCCCAACTAGAACAGACACTATGAGATTCACCACAACCCACGAATGAACAATTTCTGCCTCTGTACCTGTGGTCCTGGGAAAGACACATCAAACCATCAGTCATCACTGGTACACAGAAGTTACAATAATAATTTCAACAGAGTATCATCAAAACAAGTTTGCTAAACCAGACCTGAAAAGAGAGCTACTTGTACCATCATGATGGTCTTGCATTGCAAAGGCCTGGTAGGGAGAACAATTACCAAAGACCATAAAAGCCCTAAACCTCTGCCCTCCACCCCCCACAAAAACTAACTGCCCAAACCAGCCAATTTTCACATAAATACTTTTGTTCTACTTCTTCTGGTTTACTTTAAAAACTCACGCTACCAGAATTTAAGTCCATTAATAGGTACTTCAGAAAGTAACATTTCTGGATAGGATCACCTAACATGAAACCATGGTTTATATTTAAATGCCAGCTGTGTCTGCTAAGCCCATGCATCCTGTGGCAGACTCCTTCAAAAACAGGGTTGACTGTTGAATGTCCTGCCCTTGAACCCAAAATGGTTACCTCAGTAGGGTCACACTCTCAAACAAAAGAGATTCTTAGGGTTCTTGCCAGATGACATTTCCAGCATTCCGACTCTTGTTTGAGGTATAATGGATTTACAACCAACGTGACCGAACTCATCCTTAAGTTTTTATTTTTCAGTGAAAATACCAAATATTCAGGACAAACAAACAAAGGCATGTTCAGAAATAAAATCCTTCATCAATACTTTCTTACATATCTTCTACAGCCTCTTCAATCTGCCAGTCTGACAAGTGTCCCTAAGTGAGCTATGTTACAATTTACAGAAGTGATTTCTTGTTTCCTACCAGATACTGCCATTTTCCGAAGGTGGTGTGTAGAGGTTGATTCTGTCACATGTCATCTGCTGGCTTAAGGATAAGATAAGAGCAGCAAAGTACACTGGAAAAAAATGGAATTAATAGTATCAGGTATAAACTCCCAAAATGCTGTCTCATCATGACATGCTACTCATCACTACATTTTCTTTCCTTTCACTCCACTGCCTCCAATCATAGTCTGCTTTAATTCATTCCCTTTTCTTTAACATTCCCCAGACCCATCAAAACCTGGTTTCTGCACTTTTGCAATCCATGAATTACATCAAAGATTGCATCTTGTGATTCTGTTTTTTTGTTAGGTTTGTGTTCTATATTCAGAAATGGAAAAGAACTATCTCGCTAAGAGCCCCACTAATGCTGCTATTGCAAATGCTTTAAAAAATATGAAACAAAGGGTTTACAGCCTTTGCTATTATCAACTACTGCGCAAGTCATTTATTCTAAAGCAGAAAATAACCTGGGAGGAAGATTTCACTAAAAAGTGTATGGAGAGGTTTTCCATTTTACTGTATTTTCTGGACAGCTTCCTATCCACTTCAAAATACTTACAGAAAGAAGCTAGTGCTGCTGGGTCTAGGGTAAGAAAGCCCCTCAGTGCAACTGATGCTTTTGCCAAATCAATCCTGATAACAAAATCAAGAGTCATTAACATACTCCTGTAAGACAATGATATTGTTCCTCTAACAGTATTCTACTGTTCTTTTACTTTTTGCAAGGTAATTTTTCTGCCTCTGTAACAGTGCCTTAATATACAACTACATCCCACACACATGGCAATGGTCCCCATCATTCCAAAACGAAGGATTTGAGGTCTGTAGCTTTCACACTGCAGACCTTTCTGAAACAGGGAGAACATGGGGACATCTCTCCCCTCTAATCCTTGCCATTCAGCTCAGTGTCCATGCTAATGTAAATGCTTACATGAGCAAATATGAGTAACTTTGGACTCCTCCCTGCCACCATGCCAGGGAAAAAAAGTCACAGTTTTTTTCCATAGCACCAACTTCTCCCCTGGCTTACCCTACCTGTAACTAAAAGAAACATTCATGCATAATACCCATGAATCTAGTCTAGTCCATGATCTCTTTTGAGCTTCTCTCTTTTCATTCCCACTCTTAATCTGTAATGCAGAAACCCAAGCTAAGCCAGGAGAACTGTTCAGTCAGCTGTGTTTCAAACCTGACTAGGGAATGGATTCATATGAAAAGTGAACCTGATAGCAACATTTGTTGTTCTCCACCCCTCTTCGCATCTCCAAAAAACAAGTCAGCTCTTACATTTGTTTCACCTCCTGATCACACAAACAGCAGCAGTACATTGAAGCAGGGTGCAAGTGCTTGACAGAGTACCAAAGGTCTGGATGTACAAGTACACCCCTTCTCTGTTTAGTCAGCCATATGAAAAAATCTTTATGAATTAAATCATCAACAGCAAATCAAAATGTGCCACAGAAAGGAGAAAGAAACATACACAAATTATACATCTACACCTTTCAAATACAAATATGCTTTACCTGTCAAAGGCTGAGACTGTACTGATAGACAGCAGAAAATAGAACAAACTTTGAGCTGGGTATGCTATTGTCTTGTACTGTTCAAGCAGGTTAGAAACCATGGAAAGCTCATTTCCTGCCAAAATGTAGATAACCACGATGTTCCATACAGCATAACCAGCAAGGAAGCCATGGGTGAAAAGGCCCAACACCCTGAATGGAGGAAAGAACATTAGACTTGTTTTAACATCTTGAATTAGCTATAGATAGAAAAGGCCTATGAATCCATCTGTTCAACCCTGCTTTTCAAAGCCTTTCAGAGATTGTTTCTGAGCGCTTTTTCTGATCTAGTTTAAAAAATTCTAAGCAAGAGTTCTGTTTTCTCCCTTCACAGACTGGATCAGAACCTGAGCGCTTAAAGAAAAAGATGTTTTGCCTTCCCTTCATTACAGCCAAAGGAATCAAATACTTTCACTTGTAGTTGCCTGTAGTTTCCCAAGACCACTGCCCCTTACACTTACACAATGTTCTAACTTGTCCCCAAGGCAATCTTTTCATTATCTTCATTGCTAAGGGAAAACTTGAGAAGGAAGCACAGGCTTCCAGCTAAAATACACAACAGAAGAAAATGGCTGTATTTACTGTATACGTATTTCACATGTTATGTCTAAATTAGAATACATACCCTTGACAACAAATACCAAAAGCTAGAGGACTGATAAACTTTATACCTGTTGAGCCCTGAACGACCATTTATCAGGAATATCCGAAAGAAATAAAAATACACCATAACTATAGACCAAAGGCATTAATTTTCAGGGAGAAAAAAAAAAAAAAAAAAGCCACCCCAAACCAAACACCTGATTTATGTTTATTTCCATCAGAACATTTATCTTTCACCTGAAACTTCGGTGCACTGAGAGGGCAACATCTCTAGTAGTCCATGAAGCTTTCACATCCAGAAGTACATTGATATTTTCAGTGGTTTTAATCAACTCTGCACGGTCAGCTGCCTGAAAACGTCCTGAATGGATAAAGAAATCAGTTTTAGAGAGCTCTGTTTCCTTTCACCATCATTTCCACATTAATACTTATTAGTGTTAAAAAGTGGTGAGCATCAGCATTTCCATTAGAAAACTTCTTCTCCTCACTTCTTGCTCTTTGTCAGCTTACACTGATACAGGATGCCTCTGGTCAGAGTGATGCATCCTGGTAGGTCAGGCTATGGAGCTAACAATGTGCAAAGCACTTTGGGAAACTGTTCAGTGTTCCCTGGGACAAAAAAAACCCCAAACAAAACAACAGAAAAACTCAAATGCTCTGCAAAAAACTTCCACTTGAAAGACTTTTTGTAAGTAATAATTTCTTCTCAAGGTACTGTGACAATATCAAGTCAAAAAAGCTCAGCTGGGTACTTTGAAACCTTTTTCACCCGCACAATGGAATTAAAAAATTCAACCAAATATAATAGCACAGCAACACCAGCATTCACTGTTGAAAAATTATCATATATATTTATTTCCAAATAATTTCTGTTTTGGAAAACATTTTAAAAAATTCTTTCCAATACTACAGTATTTGGATTTTAGATATAATGCTTCCTCAAACTGCAAGAATGTCCATAAATTACTTAAATCACAAGATGAACTCACGATTTTTTTCAACAAACACTTTGCTAACAGGCTGACTAATTCCAGCGGGAGCAGCAAACACAGGCTGCTGATCTGGGCTCTTTCTGTGCTCATCTTCAATGATGTCTTCCTCCTCCACTTCCAGCTCATTGGAGCTCACTTCAGCTGGCCGAAGTTTCCTGCTGGCCCAGAACACACAGTGGCACAGAGAAAGAAAAAGAGGTAATGTGTAAAATCCAAAGGCTCCTATGAACATTTAACATGTCTAACCTGACTGATAAGAACCCATCAGGCTATCACCTGTATAATATTACCCTGTTTATAATTTTAAGGACTAAAGCTCCCATGGAATTAGTTGACTAAAACCATAAGACTAATTCCATATCAAGAGATTAACAATTAGAAAATATTAGAACAATTGGGGAAAAAAATGCTAACTCTCATAAAATTAAGATAGTAAGAATGATAGAAAGCAGTTCCAAATTCTAGGTTTTTTATGTCTGTGACTGAATTATTAGGCTCATAAAAATGTATTCAGAGCTGTGATGCATACAGGTATGCATAGAACAAAGAGCTGAAAAAAGTTACATCTTAACCCTGGAAAGAACTCCACAAAGGCTGAATGGTACTGTGGGCTTCAAGATTTAAAACTTTTGTACAATGACACTGTAAAATACTCCTCAGCCACATTCACTGTCACAGCTATTCCAAATTATGAGCTATACTAGTTTTGTCTCACTTTGTTCTTTTTCTCTGTTTGCGGATCACCGTTTCTTCAGCATCAGGGACATCCAAGCCTTTTCCATTCTGAAACAGGGATGCCACATTTTGCTGGGTAAAAGAGGTCTCAGAATCTGAAGATCAAAAAAAACCAACCCAACATGAAAGTTTGAAAGCTTTCATAAAAATGGAAATACATTCACCTAAATACATAAATAATTATTGATGTAAAATATTATATGATTTCTGAAACTATATTGCCATTATTTTCATGGAGATTTGTACCCTATGAAATCTGAAACCAGAAAGTGAAACTCTAAGCTACCACTCACCCAGAGATTACTTTCAGCTGTTTTAAGTAATGAAGCCCATGAAATGTTTTAAACCAAAATACACATTGTGGTAACACAATCACGTGTTCCCAAGTTTTATTTGCTGCTCTTTCCCATCTACAACTATTCCACGTACCAGCAGGTACTTTCTTCTTCTTGCGTTTCCTCTGAGGAGGGGCATCAGGAGGTTCAGGAGTCAGGGGCTCACTGCTTTCAGACTGCCGACGAACTGCTGCTTGCACAATGCCATCTAAAAACCACAGGAAGAGACCCAGCTGCCTGAATTCAGAGCCACTGAGAAACAGGCAAGAGAAAGCTGCCATTTACCACCTTGTTGCCCAGCTGAGCAACAACTGAGATGAAAATCATTGGCTAGGAAATATAGGAGTTGGGAATCAATGACGAGAAGTAGAAATATACAAAGGTATTTCACTGTAACAGTTTCATGCTTAAGAAGGAATTTAAGTATTCAAGAAGTAGCACAATTCCCATTTGGGCATACAGCAGAGGACTGCCTGAAAAGAATCCATCACCAGAAAGAGCTACACCTCTATATTTCTCTTTTCTATGTGCAAAGATTATAATACAAGAGCCAAGAAAAAATTAACAGTTTATTGCAAGGTGATCCACACAGATACATGCTAAAGCAAAATGGCATCACATCAAAGGAAAATTTAAAAGCTAAGCACACAGCACAAGAATAAAGAAGGAGCAGAAAAAATCCACAGGATACCTAGTCCAGTCTGAGAGGTGAATTATTATACTTTGGAAGAATTATATTTCCGTGAGAGGTTAACATGAATTCATATTATAGTGCAGTAGCATCAATTTGCATGATCAGATGCAGAAAGACAAAATTACTTCTCCATTTTACATCACACATGTTTTTAATAGCTCTTTCAAGGACTGCAATTTTTATGGTAACAAGTGAATCTCTGTTTCCACTTCAAGCTCGAGTTTACCCGCCTTTTATAAACCTTTATTGTACAAAAATGCAAAATTAACCAGCAAAGTAATGGCAAAAGTCAAGGTGTACTTTGCATTGTCTTTCAGCTCACTGACAACAACAGTAAACAAAACTCAATCCTTAGGAAATCCTGCTAGCAACAGCTCTGCTTGTTGCATTTAAAGGTCTGTTAGTGAGGCCTCACTTTTAAGCAAATAAAGGAGGTTTACTCATCAAACTTTTACATGGACCCAAGAAAACTGGTTACAGAAATCCATTAGATCCTATTAATATGTTCTGCTTTATCAAAATAGATCAGACTTATAATCTTGCTTAAAACAATATGTTTGTTATGAAGATCTGCTTCTTATAAAAATACAAAGCTCTGATGCTATTCATCTTTTAGAGTCAACTCTTCAGTGATAATGGAGTGATTAACTTGTGACTTTATTTGGCCAAGGACTGAAATTGAGCCAGATTGCTAAATTAGTTTTATCTCAATTCATTCAAAAATTCAAGTGCTTAACACATTCAACATAAGCAGCTTACAGCTGGAAATGTCTATTTAATGAATTATGCAAAGAAGATAAAAAGGAAAAAAATAGCAGAATATGAGAACAGTTTTCAGTCTGCGCAGGACCTTACCTAATGGAGTCTTTCCTTTCGATTTCCTTTTTTTGGGACGACTGAGTGGAATTTGGTCTGCATAATATAAAACAGAAGTATGGGTGCACAGCAAGGAGAAACCTCCATTTCCTTTTTTTAACAGCCATCCTATTGCAAGTTAAGAAATAGATTCTTTTTTACAAATTATGACATCCTTTGTTTTTACAGGTAAGATGACAAGTCACCAGTTCACACAAAGAGGCGGAGTACAGAAGATGGTAGGAGAACAGGGTAAGAAATCAGGGTAAGGAGTCTTATGTGCACAAAACATGCATGTGTGTTAAGTGATAAACTGAAATACTCTGAATAATGCTCTGAAAAATAAACTTATTGTTTAAAGCATAGTGGCAACATTTCAGTTACCTTGATGGAAAGAGCAAACAATAAAGAGAGCAAAGAAAAATGACAGTTCTAACAATACACAGGTATCCAGTGCAGTTTAAATAATCAGCCTGCATTTAGGAAGAGTATAAGGCTTTATTTTAAAAGAGAGAAGTAGTGGCACCAAAAGGAACTACCAATGTTTGTAGTTCTCTTTAACAACTCACCTTGGCTTCCACTTCATATTGAAGAAGAAAAGTTGTTGACAAGCAGTGTAAAAAGATGAAAAGAAAGTTAATTTTGAATCAACTACAATTCACAACCATGAAATTCATACTGCTGCTTTTATGGTTCATTTCCTTATCCCCATTCCTCTTTATGAGCAGTTGTGTACAACAGGGTTAAGGGTACGAAGCAATCAGCAAGACTCAATACTTTGTTGATGACTATGCACAGTGTCTTGATTGGCTAGCTGTAGATCAGATTAAAAGCTTTAATCACCTGGCTATTTAAAACTTGTCTTACTGCCTGATATATAACAAACCAGCAGAAGTTATGAAACATCTGAGCCCATACATCACTAAAAAGACACCATCTGTCAACAATCATAAACATCACATTTACTTCCAGGTACTTTGAAGGAATTCTGAAGTATCATGTCATAAAAACTATATAATTGCTTTTCCTTTCACTCTGAAAAAAAGCCCAATTCTTTCCATATACTACACTGAACTAATAGATACTTATATGCCTATTAAAGACTATCTAGCCTAATTCCAGAAATTCCTGTTTTAAAGGATTTGTGATTCAAATAAACTAAACAACACAAAATAAAAGAAAGAGGGAGGAAGAAGAGATTAAAAAGGACAACAATTAAACTATACTAGCCATTAAAATTGGAATATTTGTTTAAAACTTTTTACAGGCTTTGTCTCTCATGAGTATTAAAACTGAGGTAATACAGTAAAATTTCTTGGCTTCTATAAAACTTTAAAATGCTCTGCATTCCTTGTAAAGCATTTTGGCATAATAAATTAGCAAGAGAAGCAATTTTATTACTCAGATGTTTACCAGACTTATTTCTCTTAATGTTACTACTTTCATAATCTGCAGCACAGCATCATGATCAGTTCCACAGAATGCAATGATTTTACCTTGGTACTGGAGGAAGGGCACGAGGCGGGCACTGAAAGACAAGAGAGAAAGAGAGAAAGAGAGACAAAAGTCAACTTCTGTCAGTATGAAACCATGTCTCAGAACACAGCTTCAGATCAGAACATCTGAGGTATGTTTTGCTCTGTATGCCTCCTAAATGGCTAAACATTCCTGATGGAGATATTACATAAAAGCAGGATGTAAAAGATGCTGGAAAAATATGCCTTTGCCAGAGTTCTGATGGGCACTGCAATAGGAACATACACGTAACCTCTGTGTGGGAGGCATAGCTTGCACTTCAGCTTCAATATTTTTCACTTTTCATGTAAGGTACTGCTTTCATTAGAAAGCATATTAGTCATTCTATTTAAATATCAAAATATTGCAATAATTTATGCATTGAATTGCACAATATATAATATGAGCTGAGTATTTTCTATTAACGAAGACATAAATTCAGAACAATTAGAAAAACAATAAAAGGAAATAAGCTCACTCATGAAAATACTTTTAAAATTATAAAATATTAATTTTCCATATAATTTTGAACATATTTACCAGCAGGTCAAACAACTAAAATCTAAAAGTATCTTCTGACAATAATCTGAAACTGAGCTTGTACCTTTCTCTCATCTAGAAAAATGAACTAACTTTCAGATTTTGTACCACACAATTATATTGAAAAAATATACACAAATAAGTATTTCCCATGCTCAGAAAATTCAGTTGATACCAGAAATAAAAAGGGCTGTAAGACTGGTAAGACTCAAGGATCCACAAACTTACCACTTGTTTCTTTCCCATATCATTTGAAGTCGTTCCCTGAAAGAGGCACTGTGAACTGGTCTGTGCTCCCTCACACTGCTCACATTGAACCTCAGCTAATTCTGAACTAAAAATAAACTTCAGGCAGCCAGGATTAGCTGGATGTGAACCCTCCTGCCCCTGGGTCAGGACCCAGAACTACTCCCATTTGAAACAGGGACAGGTTGTTCCACAGCAGTAAATGTTACTTGTACTAAAAAACCTGTAACTCTCCATCCTGGTACAGGTTCCTATAAGCAAATTTTACATTGGTTTGTTTACCCAAAGCAAATGACGTGCCTCATGCAAGGAAGTGTTTGTGGGATTAGACCTCAAATCTCTCACTTGGATTTTGGCCATGCTGAAGACTGACAGGAAGTGCCATTTACACAGGTAGAGAACTGCACACCCTAAGTGGCACCCAGCAAACTGGTGGGGACTGGTCACACTATATAGATGCACCATAAGGGAAAAAAAATATTGGTAAAGGTCAGATCTCATTACTTTTATTGTTTCCAACGTTCTTGTGGCAGTAAATATTACATGTTTAAGATACTTGGTATTTAAAAAAACTAAAAGCTAAAAACGCCATAAAAACAAACAAAAGCCACAAACCTTTTATACAGCATTCATTGCCTATGAAGTAGTAATTCTGTACTCTGCAGTACCTCTCCATTTTATTACCTTCTACAAAAGAACTGGCAAGTGTGTTGGTTTCCTTATCATTTATTCCTTGCAACAAAGGAAACCGCGTGCAAGCAGCCAGTGGTGAATCTGGTCATCTGTCCATCTCTGTATGACAGACCCCAGCTCTGCCACAGAGGTATCAGGTTCAGTCTATTTGCAGTTTCAGAGCCTGAAGTAACTCACTCCAAACTTCATAGAAAGCGTAAGTTTGGGGTCAGGTTCCCAAGGACATTTTGTTATTGACAGAAGAGTGGCGAAGTGTTCTAACCTAGCCAGTGGTGGTCCCGAAACCAAGAGACTCCCACAAACCAGGCAGCCGGCTGCCTAGGTCAAACCCTGTGTTGGCACACCTAAGCCAGGCCACAAGACAGTGGGACGCACCTGGAAACTCAGGGGGGGAAATGATCTACCCAACTCCCCAGGTGTCCATTCCAGGATGCTGAGAAGGAAAGGCTTAAACGTCCAGAATGTTTAAAAACACTGAAGCAGCCTTTGCAGTTTTGTTAAAGCTTTGTAGAATTTCTTTTGAGAGGTTTATATGAAAAAAAAACCAAAATGAGGAAATATTTGCTCGCTTGCTTCCGCAGAAAAGATGGGCAGAAACCTGCGACCCTGCGGCCGGTTACATCCCCCCTCCCGTGGGATGTAGCAGGGCGGGCACCGCCGCCTCCGCAGCGGAGCGGGGATGCAGGAGCAGCGCTACCAGGGCGCTCCGCTCCCGCGTCGCGCTTCAGCTCCGCCTCCCCGGAGCAGCCGCTGCCGGGTAGCACCTCGCCACATCCCTTCAGCAACAGCGTTCAGGCGGGCCAAGCTCCCGCCGCCCTCCAAGCCCGCAGCCGGACCTCCGCACTGCAGCCCCACGGAGCCGTTCGCACCCCCGCCCGCTCCGGCCCCACCGCCCCCTCACCGCGCCGGGGCCCGCCCGCAGCGCCGCCATGGACCGCACCCGCCCAGCTCCGGCTCTGCGGGGAGGAGCCGCTGCTCCTTCCGCCCCGCGCCGCGGCTGCGCCCCCACCAGAGCCCGGAGGTCCTGCCTCTCGCGCCCTCCTGCTTGTGCTTCCCCCGCTGGCGGCTTTTTAACCAGAGTGAACCCAGCCGTGCAGCCGTGGGCGGGAGTCCTCGTGTCTCGGACTGCAGACAAGCAAAAGCATGGGGAAAAGGGTTCTGGACTAGTTCAGCTTGTAGCCAGGGTCACAAACTGCTAAATGAAGCTCTATACAGTAAACCAAAACAAAAACACCAAAACCCCCGCCAAAATAGTAGGAAATAACACATAGAAAAAAGTCAAAGAGAAAGAGTAGACAAATGCGGGACTCGGGAGAGGTGGGGAAGCTGGTCATGGACCAGCAGCGCAGAGCTGGTTGCTATCTCACCCTCCACCGGTACTTAGCCCACATCAATGACGTGTTGGGGCTTCCATCTCTCCCATTTTACCTCTAAACAGGGAATACAAGCCCTGACTCTAGAACAAGCAGGCATGCTAGTGTCTGTAATATTAGAGTTTAAATAAAGTCTGTAATATTTGACTGTTTCTGCACTGCTTAACTCACTTCTGTTGATTTTCCTCCAAGATGAGGTAGGCCATTACAATAACCATGTGTGTACCTCAGGGCAAGACAGCTACAAATTTGAGGTGAAGAGAGTGAGGAATTTACTTGCCACAAGCATTACACCCTTTGATGAGGACAGCATGCCACCACAGACCAAGCCATCAAGAGAAAGAGCTTCTGCTGATTTTCCTCATTGGTAAGTCCACATTCTGTCAGTTTGTACACACTTGCATTGATGAAACAGCAGAAAAGATATATTACATGTATTAAGAGGATAACTGGGTTTTGGAGTAATTCATATTATGCCAACACCACTCTTATCTTATAAGGTAAAAAGGATTAGCAGCAAACCAATACCTTCATAAATAACATTCTGCTCACAGACAGGATGCAAAAAAAGCACATTCTGACTTAATATCATTTGTAAGGCTTGCAGAATGCAGAGGTATCACAGTACCAGAATAAGCATAATAAAAAGAAAGGACCGTTCTGAACTTAAGTGTAAGTAAATAACGCAGATACATGCAACAAAATAGATTTTTCTTTATTCTTGTAATTGAGTGCTCACAGTATTTCCTTTTTTTTTTTGTACAAAAGTGGATGTAACTGTAACATAAAAAGCTCAAGAGCTACATAGAACATATTATGATTATATCTGCTGTAGCAGCTTCTTTCCTAATCCTCTTCCAAATCCCTAACATACAAAGATAAATTCTTGCAATCCTGACATTAGGATTATTCTTGAAGTAAAACATAAGCTGTAATCTTTCTGAAGCTGCCTGCTGCTCAGAATTAGGGCTGAGTGTCTGAGCATATCCATACCGCAGGGACCCACTGGGGCTCATCCTGTGCACGATGCACTGCAGACAGCAGCTGCACAGATGCTTCTTGTAAATTGTCATTCACAATCACGTGATCAAAGAACTGACCAAACTGAGCTTCCATTTTCTTAGCAGATTCTTCCATCTCCTGTAAATCTTCTTCCTGTGAGATAGAGTAAATCCATAAAACTTCAGTGTTTTGTAAAGAAACATACCTGCACAGCATCTGCAAAACACCTTGGGCCACATAAACAAGAGGTGAATAGATAATGTCAGTCTGCTTTATTTCATTTACAGTTTGCTACAATAAAGTACACCTGCTTCAGTCAGTTCCAGGTCTCAAAAACAGAGCTGCCTGCCATACGCTTCCCAAGGAAGTACCTTGTGTCTCAGTATGTTCCATTTGCCCTAAAAAAGTTATTCTAATGATAAGTGCTGGCAGAGAATGTTTGGGACTGCAAGGCAAATCTACTAATGCTGGTGTTCTTATTTCAAATTTTAGTTTATTTTCCCACTGTCCATGTTACTTTCTTTTCATAGCAATCAGACTCATTCCACATAGTTATAGACTGAGGTCTCCAAGATTTTAAGATGCTAAATTTGATGGTGATTTGTATGGAAACGATTGTGACAAAGTGCTGTATATATTCTAAATATAAGGTATGCATTTCCTGCAAGCAGGATCTGTGTTTTAACTAGAGAACTTAGTATAGGATTGCTACTGTCATTAAGCATACATGAAATAATAATACATTCTTATAACTGTGAAAAAATAATTAAATTACCGAACAAAGCACATTCCATGTATTTCAATGAACAATAAATATATGTGTTGACTCAAATATTGACACAAGACAGCTAAATAAAACAAAAATATGCAAAATAGCTTCTCCTTTAAAGAGATTTTGAAGCAAAATGCCTTAGCCCCCTAGGTTTCATATTACAATTCTTATGCTTCAAAGCTAGTCTGGAAGGGGGAAAGAAATCCCAACAAAAGACACAGAAAAAGATAAGAATAATTAGATTTGATACTAAAGACACAGTAATATTTTTTTTAAGAGTTAACAGTGTAGCATAGTAGAATGCATTATTTTATTCCCAAATCTTACCTTGAACTTCATGTTCACATAATAATCTGTAATGATCCTGGCATTTTTACGAGTCTGCCTCATGCACCCTATGCTGGGTGGCTTGATGAATATAATGTAGGGCTTTAACTCATGGGTCCGGGCTATTTGTATACCCTGCAAATGAAGAGTAAAATGAAGTATTTCAAGTGTATTCGTCCCAGTTTTACTCCCATAAAAAGCCTGTTGTTTACAACATGCTGTTATCTCCAGACCTAGGAGACACCTTTTTCAGGAACACTTACTTGAAAAAGATCTCACTAATAATCCGTGGACCAGACATTGTTAAGCAACTGTAGCTATACAATCACTTAATTCTTCTTGGTAACCTTATTAGGAGATGCTTTCAGTACCAGTGAATGAGGAAACAGCATCATTAACAGATCTCTACAATCGACCACATTAAAGATGTATTGGAAACCTGTTCTTTTTTAACTGTTAGGGAGCTACTTTTGAAACAAGTACCTCTTTATTGTTCTATGCTGGAAGAAAAGATCCTGCTTTCAGAACTCCTAGTATTGTGTAACATTTCCTAATGCTAAAAAGTATTTTAAAATTACTGCAGAGCAGTGGAGGGAATAAAAAAAAAAAAAAGAAATAGCATGTAAAGTTCGTCAAACCACCAGATTTAAAATAAAGTATGCAACTCAGCATAATAGTAGTTCTGATACCTCACTGCTCTTACTTCATACCCTTTCCAAAACTTGTCCTTTAAAGTCACACCCTAAAGAAATGATAGTGGCACATCTGCCCAAGTGGCAAGATTACACACCCCACGCCCCAACAGCCCTCTTTTTCCCTTTTGCTTAAAAAGCAACAGAAGAAACCCAAGGACAGTTTTAGATGTGAAGACTAAGGCGTGACCTCATCTGCCTCTTACAGTTTCAGTTTTTGAGTAGTACCCCACAAATCTTGTAACTTAATTTCTGTTTTAAGCAGCACAACCCACTGCCACCTCAAGGCTCAGTCACACTGGTTCTGCATAATTAGAGGGAAATATCCAAGAATTACTGAGTTAGGGTATCACTCTTTACATTTGGTTAGAGGAAATCTGGAAACAGCATAGCCCAAACAGCTCCTAAGTACTAAGTATGCAAGTAATTCAGAGAAGGTTAGCAAGGTTTTGCTAGACACAGCTCTAAGTATCCTAGATATTTACAAGCTCAGGCTTTTATCAGCCTTATCTTCATCCGCAAATTCAGTGCAAAAATGGAAGGAAAGTGAATAGCATCTAAGGGAAGAAGCAGATTACTAACAGCTGTAACTTCTGGAGAGAAATAAAGGCACAAAGGCACACTAAATTTTTCAGCTTTTGCTTGATTACTTTAACTGTTGCTGCTTTTACCAAAGGGTGTTCTGAGATTGCTAACAGAAGGACAGAACTCATAACTAACAGGGCTTGGAGGAGGAAGAAATCCCATGCAATAGGTCTCCATGTGAAAGACTAATCCTTACTTTAAGTAAGTATGAAAACTCATTTCCATACCATCCAAACTGATAATGCAGCTGCTGGCTTGATAAAAAATGCACTGTCTCAACATACTTGTCACTGCAGTACCACCACCACCCCCTAAGACACATGAAAAGAATAATCTATTACTAATAAGCACCATGAGGTAAAGTGAAAAACAAGACAAAGCAACTAACACTGTTCCAATGGCTCAAGAATGTAGAGCAAATTATTTTTCCTTCCAGAAGATTCCCTGCCCCTTTACCACTCACCTGTGGTTCTAAATCTATTACACAGATCTTCCCTGCATCAAGGACTGTTCGCACTGCATCAATACTGGTACCATACAGGTACCCTTTGTATTCCCCATATTCCAGCATTCTGCAACAGTGGTGAGGAAGAAGGAAAATGAAAGAGCATTTGAGTTTCAAAAAGGTTCCATTTAAAGGTGAAATCTTAAATTATAATCCAGTGATCAGGATTGAATGATCATAAAATGCAGTGAACACTGATGAACCTTCACCTTTGCTCTTCCCTGCTACACTGGGCACAAAATCAAAACCATTACAGTTCAATGTCTCAAAAACATGCATTTTTCGCTCATCATGGTTTTATGAATTTTGTGCTTAGAGGTCATGATTTTACTTTTCAGTGCTTGTCAATTACATACTACGAATAACTTCATAAATCTGAAGATCCCAAAGCACTTGGCACAGCTCAATGAGTGTAGCTTCCGTGGTGCTGAGCTGCTTTGTCTTAGAGAGTTTATTGATGCATAGAAAGGAGCAGACACTTCTGAACATTTAGCCTTGACAGTTCAACTACTCATGTGTCATCACTGCAGAGATCCTGCAATGGAGTTGTAGGTCAAGAACAGGTGTGATTCACTGCTAAATTTTCAAAAGCATTCTGGTTTCCAGGAGAGAAACTCATAAGTTAGAAGCACATCTAATGAGCTCAGGACTAGAGAGTCCACTTCCTTTTAGAAGGATTCTGAGATTAATTGTGGAGAAGCTGTTTGCAGCTGCACAAACACAGTCCTTGAAGAAATGGTCTCAAGTAGTTTGGCCCAAACTTACAGCAAATATACACAGTAAGAGTAGAGGAGCCCAGACTTGGGACCTAGCTACAAAGCTGTGTTTTCTTGGATCATTTTAGGTAATAAAAATTTAACTCATCTCTCCTACTCACCTGTGGCTATACACCATGTTTTCAAAAGTTTCCTTTGATATGTAGTGATACTCACGACCATTCATTTCATAACTTTTCTGAACACGAGTAGTGTCTGAAAGAAGATACACACAAAAAAATCAGCTGCAACTAAATTATTGTAACTTTATAAGTGAAAATGAGAACTTCACGAAGGACTTTCAATCAGTATTTTAATAAATAATAACATGAGTTATTTCCAATTTTTAATCCAGAGCAAAAGCCCCATATACTGTAATGGTTTGAGAGTGGCAAGTCATTGAAATTTATCAAAGCACAACTGTATTTCTTGGAATGGAAGAGTAGTTTAATCCAAATAGTTGTGATTCAAAGGATCTGCCTTGGAACTGGTTGCACAACTATTTTTACTCCTCAGAGGCAAAATTTTTTAAAGTTCATTCAGAAAAATTCCACAAGCTTCTCACACTTGCACCTTCCCAATATCTGGGATCTTAAGCACAAAGTCCTGAATTTTCAGCTTGCTTCAGATTCATAATTTTCTGTTTGGTTATCTAAATTACAAGAACCAGATAAGCACAGGTAGAAATAATTTCAGTTTTTACGTCATAAGTTAAGCTGCGTAAGTCTCATCTGAGACTAGAAGGCCAATAAGGAGAGCTGCAAAGCCTATTAAGCACCAACTTCTGTTGTCTTCATTCTCATATCTGAGCACTTAAACCCTAAGAACTTAAAATATCTCCAAAAAATGTTCTTTTATTTAAATCTAGGAAAAGCAAACATCAAAACTAAACCAAATCATGCACACAACTTTCACCTCCGTAAAGCGTTTAATGGTTTCAGAAGCTGAAACTTGAACGTAGCTTTGTCTGATTTGTCAAAATGAGATAGATAATATTTTAAACTAACCCTTATGAGAGCAAACAGTACTGGCTCTCAGTAGAAGAAACAACCATAGAGCAAAGAGTGTATGAATACACAAAGGCAAGAGGAAGGTACTTGACATTTCCTAATCATGTTTGAATTGGGGTAGTGGAAAAAAGAGGAAAGAGGAAAAGCATTACATACGAGGTGTGGCACTTTGAAACTCCCGTGGGTTACTTGTGATAAGCCTTCGCCGTAGCTCATTCACACCAACTCCTGCAGGACCTGGAAAGTTGGAAAAGCAGCCAATATTACTGACAGGGTACAAATCACTCCCCAGCCATATGGCCATACCCAGGAGGCAACTCAGCAGTACTATTTTAAAAGAAAAAACTTATCAAATACTTCCAGACTAAGAAAGGACAGTGGATTTGCCTTTATTCAGTTTGCTTTATCAGGACCATAGAACAGTGTAGACCAGCAGCTTCCCTTCAGTCACTACTATTAAAGTCTCCTTGAGAGCCTGCAGATCACTTAATACAGTATGTCCTATAACAAGCATTATTAAAGGCATCTTTCCATACTGTCCATGATGGAGATTGTTCTAGTCTGGATTAAATATCCTTCTTATTATTGTCATATCTATGCATCTACTCGTTGTAGAGATGCCTCCATGTAAAGATGTTCTCTATGCAGTTACAAATGTTTTCTCATCATTTTCAGTCCCAATTGAATATATAAACTGAACTACTTCCCTAATAAAATCCATCATCAACAAGCATTTGTAACTGTACGGCTTCCTTTAAGGACTTTATTATTATTGTTTTTAAACACTCACTATCTCCAGCAAAGATGATACCTACATTAAACTTTAACCCCAATAATGGGGTCAAATTACAATAATTCTTGAAGTGTTGCTTTGAGAGCTGCCTACACTGTCAGCAAGCACTGCAATCAGCAGCAGGAAACCCCAGTGGATCAGATCACGCGTGACTGTTTACTCTCCTCTGGCAGAAGAGGGTGAACTTTGCCTGTGAAGGTCATTAACCTCTTACCCACAAGGATAATTAGTCTGTGCCGGTCTGTTGGGTGCCGCTGGTACCTGACCACCTCTTCATAGGGAGCTGCCAGGGTGCTGCAGCAGCTGCTGGGGCAGCGGCTGTAGCAGGACTGCTGGTTGAGCCGGGCCTTCCTGCGACACAGCCGCATGCTCCTGCGGAATCCAGCTGCAGGGGGAAAAGGTACTGGAAAACACACCTGACATGCAGGCAGACAGTTCTTTAGCCCAGAGGGCCTCTTGCTAAGCCCCACAACATACCACCTTCCCTGAGCTTTTTGCAGTGTGAAGGTTAGTGAATTTCATTGCTGCGCTTGATATGACAGCCTGGTAGAATCTCTGAGCATTAAGTGACAGCTACAGAGCAGGTAAAATTCCACTGAAAGTCACCTGAAATTAGCCCAGAATTAAAAACTTCCTAAAGATCTCCAAAACAAGGAGAAGTGTCTGACTACCTGAGGCATCCCTAGGGAACAGGTCAACTTTTTTTGATAGTGTAGGTGGTTTGCTCTCATGAGGCATGTCTGGAACAATTGCTCCAGCCTCCAGCAGGTGTATTTTAAAGGTCACTATGGTTTAATAACCATGGGGGTAGCTTTGTTGCTCCACTTGACTATCCAACTCTGAAAACTTCACATATAGGTGTACTTTTCTAATGAAAGCCCTCATGATTATTCTCAGTGGATGACAGACATTACTTTTGAGCAAAATTAATCATGAAGTCAAGTTTAAATAGCAGTGGCCAAGTATCTGTAGAAACCTAATAGGATGAAAGATTTAAATGGAGAGATTGAGCATTATTAGGAAGAAAGAGACTTCCTGAAGTTTGGAAAACAGAGTAAGCTTTATTCCATTTAGTCTTTAGGTGATACAAAGAACAAAGCATTTTATCTAACTTCAGACAAGCACTTAATCGAGATCAAGCCCCAAACATTTTACTTATTAGTCATTGCATACCAATAAAGACTCGTTGCCCAAATTCACCAAATTCTTCCTCTTCTAGAATACAAAGAACAAATACTCATGAAATAAAAAAGAACAGAGAAAGCTTAAAAGCTAGATGGCAAACAATTATATCTGATCCCAAGGAAAAAAGGAGTTTCAGTAAATATGTGGAAGTATGATGCCTAATATAATTTTAAAAGTACAATACTCCATAACATGAAATATTAAAATATTTCACATGACCAATCAATTCAAAAGGGTCACTGTAAGAAAAAATAAACTTAGAAATTCTTGGTATTTTCTAAATTAAATTTGAAATGTAACATTCTATTTGTTTCATTTGTAAGATATCTAGATGCCAGACAATGTTTTGAAATTGAAATTAGTGAAAAAAACTTCCACATAATTTAAGTTTTTCCAGGTGAAATCTATCTTACAAGAAATCCTTAGTTGAAAGAATAACTAACAGGTCAGTAGCTCAAAATCAGAAACAAAAAATTTGTAACTCAGTTTCTGCCCCATAGCATATTTGGAAAATGCAACTTGTGTCTGCTCAGATCTTCCAGGCAAAATGAAGACCTGATTTTATTATTTCTTTTTCCTTGTTGGATCAGTAATATCTCTGCTCCAACATGTGAGCCTAACCTGTTTCTTCTGATTTTTTATCTCCTCGTTCTCATGCTGTTCCTCATGAAAGCTTCGCTATTCAGGTGAGACTTCTAAAACTGTATGTATTTTTTAAAATTAAATCACATAAGGCTCAAACATACCAATTTTTCAATAACTCAATGTTCGGAAAGTTTAGAAACTATTTGAGAAAGGTGATTTAAAAACAACCAAGGAAAAAAATGGTGCCAGTGTTCAGCTTTCTTTTCAAAAAGGCTCTTTATTTTCTCCTAATGACACATGTAGTTATCCAAGCTGTGTGTTCCCTTTATTTAGGCCTTGTTAAAGTAAGAATGAGATACAGAAGACATAGGCACGTCCTTAAAAGCCGTATTTGTTCCAAGGTAAAACATTATTTTCATTGCAAAACGTTGAAATGCTTTTAGCAGTTTTCAATTTACAGTTATCTCATAAGCATGCAAGTATTGAAACAAAATTAGATGCACATTAATTGCTCTTTCATGTCTATACACTCTTCATTACTTGTACCTTTACCATACAATTTTATTCCTACATTTCTATATGTACTAACAACTAGTTTATGGCACAATACTGCTCATTCAGGGCACTGTTCAGAGTAACGTTCAGCTGACACATGCCCATATAATTTCTATCTTCAGGTCTCTTGAGTTATCATTCAAACATGTTTAAATATTTCTGCTTTATCTACCCTCTCTTCTATGGTATGGAGTGCAGTGTAGAATCCTACAGGGAGCAAGCAATTCAGCTACTGGGTATTGCAAGAAGAGCGGTAGTTCCTGGTAAAGCATAAACACTGATAAATTCTATTAGATTACTGCTTACAGGAGACAGGGAGAAAAAAGTTCATGTTACCTTCTTTAAGTTCCTCTGCACAATCAGACAGACACAGACATAAAACAATTAGTTTAGAGAAGACAGTCTATCCTATGATCTAAAAATATCCAACCAGCATTGTCCAATGCATTTAGGGAATGTAGAAAACAGGTACTGCAGACATTAAATCTAAAATATGCTTCTTTGAGCATGAATTCTCAGTTCCCAAAGAAAGCAAGACTCAACTGCGGCATCTATGTCAGTATTGTACTCCAAAATATATCAGCAACTACTGGTTAAAGTGGAATGTAGGATAGCAAATATTTGCACCTTTATTCCTCTGACTGTATGGATACAGCAGAGATCTGACTCAGCATGGAGCAGGATTTGCAACAGTAATCCCCAAGTGCAGCTATCAGAAACATCCTAGCCTGAAAACAAAAGACTGCCCTGCAGACCTGCTTATTCTGCCTTAAAAACCTTGGGTATTGCTTGAGAGGTGGAAGAGAACTAACCAACTGTGATAAGAGAAGAAGGTGCAGAAAGAAGAACTGGCAGAAGAACTGGCAAGTAGAGATCTCGTGGAGAAGAGCAAATGTAAGGTAGAATGACACTCTTCTCCACAAGATTACCAAATACCTCAAATGGGAAGTTTAGCAGTAGTTTAATTTTAGGGGACAAATTATTTATTTTAGAAGACTTAAGTTTTGCAGAACTCTCAAGACGCTGTAAATAAGCAGCTGCTTCCTAAATTAAAAAAAAAAATATCCCCATATCCACTTGGTTAAAAAAAAAAGTACTGACTGATTGTATCTTTTATATATAAATAATGAATTTTATAAGCATTTTCTTTCCTGTATGCCAGCCATGCCCACAATCAGGAATCCAGAAGCAGCTTTCCTCTTTACCACATCAACTCCTACAGGCACTGGGGATTCAGGCCTCCATATTACCAAAGGTAATCCAATTATCTGCTGACATCAGTGCAGCCCCTGTTGTCACAGCTTGCATGGGTGTAACAGACAAGGATTGGATAAACAGATATGCTAGTGATGCACAAGAAGAAACATTCACACTTGTGGGATAGAAGAACAGAAACCTTACTACTAAGGTAATCAGAGCACAAGAGGAAGACTTAAAGCAACAGGATTTTACATAATGGCTTTTCAAGCTAGAATGTTTTCTGAAGCTAAAGTTGCATTTTGGTTTTCGCCACCTGCTTGTTTGTAAGATGCTTGTCTCTGGACACCCTTCTTGCAGCAGAACAATAGCAAGGAATTTAGAGTTAGGTCAGAAGAACTTACCTGACTCAAATGTTTCTTCATCTTGTTCAGTTATCCAGATAGCAAAGATATTAAAATAAATTGAAAATTTAATTCTTTTCCTTCTAATGAATTTCAGAATCAGAAATCAGTTTTCCAGCTTCTGTCAGTCTGTCTCACATATACTTTCCCCAGCTCCCTCTACCCTGAGGTAGGAAAATGCAGCTCACCATACTCGAATTAACTGCTTCATCTCTTTTCACACAGTCCTACAGGATCACATCCCTCCATGAGAGCTTCTAAATTACCTTGGAGAAGGTAATGAACTGCACTGCTTTAGGGAGCAACTCAAGCTACCAATCTTCACACTTAATGTTCACAAGTAAAACAGTAAAACCCTGTTCTTGCTCCTTGTTCTCCCAAGATCAGTTTCTTGACAAGGAATTGTGTGGGTTCTCCAAGACCACAACAATCTGTGGCATTAAATATGCAATAAGCTCAACACTATGGTAACACCACAGCCACAATCCAACACCTGAATCAAAGAGGTTGGATCTCAAGCAGACATTTTTGTGCTGGTCAAAACACTTGACTATAAGCACTGTACACTGGAACTGCAAACAGCTCATTTTAATACACTAATACTAGATGAGGTTTCCAGGGTATGAAAAATAGAATTTTCTACCATTAAGTTCACTGGAAGAATGAGTGATTTTACCTAGGAAATGAGGCTTTTAACTAGCTACTGCCTTGAAGCAAATAAAATAATCTCAAGTGAATTCAGTTACCTGTTTCCACACACTTCTCGTCAATTTGCATGTCGTCCTCTATAGATCAACATAAGGGAAAAAAACTCATCTGAATCAGAAAAACACTCGAGAGGAAAGACACCCTTAAGATCTTACAGGACTGAACTCAGACATCAGAAACAAGATACGTGAAGCTCAGATTGCCTTTAGACATCTTTAAGGATTTTAACTGTTAGCTCCAATTTAGTGATGTTCTTGTCTACAGTGAGCAAAAACTCTACTTAAGTGAGCGCTCTGAAGGGCTTGTGGCAGAGAGCCAAATGCATCTAACTTGAATTCCCCTCGTGAAATAATGGAAGGTTTAACATGGCTGTCAAACTGTTTATCCAGTAGATACCTATTTATTAAGTATTACCATGAAGGAATGTAATTTTCTGTCCTATATCTTTTATGCATCTTTCCAACATGCTACACTCAAGGAAAGTGTTTTGCTTTGTATTTTTATTATTACTTTTACAGGGAAGAGAGCTGAATTGATTTTTTCCTTTTTTCTCAATCCCCAGACCACATCAATTTATGTCCCTGAAATGTGATCACATGAGCTTGGGCAATCTCACAGGCTCACAATTCAGCACGGTTTGTGTTTTGTTCTTGCACGCCTCTCCAGATAGGCCCAGTAGGAGCTATTTTCCAGTTACAGGGCAATTGTCAGAGTATCTGTCAATTACATTCTGCCCATACGTATCCTTTAAAGAAATACTCTCTCAGAGCTGCTCCAGGAGAGAAAGAAGGCGAAGAAAACAGAAAAAGGAAATGTTGTCTTTCTTTTCTCAAAGAACCCATCCAAACAGTCACGTCCCTAACAGATAATGCACACCTAAAGTTTCCACTTTAAGACAATGTATGCATCTCCTACTTCAGGTGAAAAAAGGCTGGATTTCAATTATGTTAAGCACACAAAATGCCAAGAACTTGGGCTTCTTCTGCATGTATTTATCAAAATGTCTCATTTCTGACAACTTTTTTAAAAGCTTGTAAAACCATATGCTATAGTGGTTCCAGGTACAGAAATGCAATGCTGTCCAGATGTGACTTCCTACCTTCTTCCACAGTGCTTACTGCTCACAGCATATCCATTGAAGCAGTTAAAATGCAATAAAATTATGGTGAAAGAGAGCCTCGGCTCTAGCAAACAAAGCAATCAGTCCAAGAAGAATCCTAGGGAATGAAACACATTCCCTCTGGGATTTATCATGAGAGAAAAATTTTATACTCGCATAAAGAACCATAGAAGAAAATGGGGACAGAGGAAATAGGAAGAACATTCTTTTTCTGGGAATAATTGCATATTTACAGAAAGTTATAGTTGACACAGGATAATATTTCTGGATTGTTACCATGAATAAATTAAAGGGCAGCATAGCTTATCTTAGACCTCAAGAAAAGAAGTTCTATTATTCTCTCAATAGCTTTGATGGCAAAGAAACATTCTAAACATTGTATGGCACTTTTCAGTGCAGAGCTGGTATCTGTGTCCCTGGAAAGCCAGGCCAGTACAATTGTCACCTCAAGACTTACAGCCAATTCTCCTGGAGAGAACTGGCTGGCCTAGTGAACTCCTAGTTCTTAGAGACTTCAGAAGTTGAATTCACAGCTTCTCTTATGGTCAGATCTCAAGTACACTGGAGACAACCATCTCCACCATCAGTACTCCAGGTACAATTATCATTAAGTATTTGTTTTTCTGGGGATAGTTAACACACTTCTAAGGTTACAATATGGCCCCAGAAACAATGTCTTTGAATTACACTGAATTGTGTAAGCTTCTATTTCAGTATCCCTGAAACAGAGACAAGATCTTTCTTTCTTACTGTATCACTCAAGCAACTTTTCACTCACACATTGATGATTTGAGACAGAGATGGGGCTGGAAAGGCTGAGACCACCAGAATTCTCGCTGCTTCCTACATAGAAATAGATTTATCACAGTTAAAGAAACAAAACAGTCCACAAGAACATTATGCTCAGATTCACTGCTTACATGTAAGATCAATCAGTACTGAACTGAGAGAAGACAGCAAGAACTGAAACATTACCAATGTTTTAGTCCACTGCAAAGTCCTGTCAGAAAACCAACATTCTATCACAGCTATTCAAATTTCCAAATTAGCAGCCCAGAAGTATTAAGAGTTTATATAAAAGTACAGGAAGATAAGACATACCGTAGTACAGACTCCTGGAAGTAGAAGGGTGTGCTACTGCTAGGGGTAGTAGTACTACTGTCTCCATTACTACACAGAGCCTCATGCTTGCAGCCTGAGTCACAACACAGTTTGATTTCACCCTGCACTGTACAGACACCAGGTAGGTTTATATTTATTACAAAGGGAAATTTATCATCTGCTATTACACGGCTTTATGTTATCCTGGGGGTACCACCGGACATGTGGTTAAAGGATCAAATTGAGAAGTTTGCTACAGCAGTGTAAGAACTCTAATTCTCAATGCATGTAAAAATAACTATTTATGCTGAAAATAATAAGCAAGAGATCCTTGTTCTTCCTTGAATGTTTGGGGTTTTTTCTCCATTCTTTCAATCTGGTCTACTCAGTTTTGATCAAAGCTGAAGAGGTTACTCATGCATCACAGGACGTCTTTAAAAAAAAATACTATGCTTTTAGAATCCCACTCTTCCCCTTGCTTTTTTTTTCATTATAGATGATGGTCCTTTACTAGTCAGGGCCCTCAATTTCCACACATCTTTCAGCTGCTACACTCCACTTAGATGTCTTAGCAACCAGCATGGAGACTGGACAAGTGCTGCAAATTTCCTAAATGGCAATTTGAGAGGGTACAGGTGCTTTCAAAAGCTTGTGCTCACACAGGTGCTCTTAAGGGAAAAAGAGCAAGAAGTCAGAGATCAGAAAGAGGAAAGATGTTTGTCAGATATCAATCTGAATCATACTGCTGCAAAAACTTATGAAAATTTTAAATAACAAAGTGTGAATAACTGGCTAATTTTTGAACCAGAAATCAAGAAAATGATAATTTATTTACCTTTTAAGAAGATGATTTGAGGGTATGAGTCCAGCACAGGCACTGAGATCTGAAACTTTCCTGGCCTGCCACCAGAGCACATCATTCTGGTCCACAATCTGGAGTATTTCACCCCTCTTAAAAGGCAAACCTGCATCAGCACATGGTATGGCAGGATCTTGCAAGGGCCAGTAATCTGCCATTGCTCGCACATAAAGCTGGTAAAACAAATATACAAAAGTAAGCAGAAGCCACCTTTAGAACGGATACAACATGAGCTTTACAGTCACAGGGCCAGATATTGCTGCACCTTCAGTTAATTAATGATGAAATCAAGTTTTAAAAACCAGATCAAGCCCTAAACCCTCTCTGTTCATTAAATGAGAGAAAAAAAGAAACTTCATCTCATACATTATGAAAAGAACTGACCTTCAACCTGTAGATCACTCTGAAAGTGCCTTCATTCCACAATGATATTTCCACTTACTGTCTTTACTGGTTCAGCAACAACATATTGATGTCAGCTGAGAGGCAGCCATAAAGGCGAGGTAACACTTCAGGGATTGCAATAAACTTCCAGCCAACACCATGGCTTTGTATCACACAATTAGGCACTACTGCTACCAATCTGGAAAAAGAAATAGAATGTTTCTTACTGTTGTTTGGTTGCTGACAGGCCGATCAGAAACTGGAATTAATTTGAACATAATTGTCCCCTGAGACAGCGCCTAAATGATTAGAAAATAATTAAAATATGGTTGGTATTCAACACAAGTAATCGAACATAGACAAGACAAGCTTGACACAGCATGGCTTTGAGGACACCATAATGCTTGTGTTACAGATAGAATTCAGAGTCAGAATAGAGAGAGTCCATGTGACAATACTGTATTTTTTCCAAAAGAAAACTGAAGAATGAAATACCAAAGTTTTGCTAAGTATTTTTAATTTAACGTAATCTATGTTTCGCTGTAAATATATGTAGTTTCAACATTAATGCATACCAAACTTTTCTACTGAAATCTTATTTAAATTAGCAGCAGGGTCTGGTTAGATGGGTGATATAAAGGGGGAGGAACATAATTTAATAATTAAGCATTCCAGTAGAGTTTGTATTTCTTATACCTAGAAATGCTACAACCAGGGCAATAACACATAGACTTGGTATGATTACACACAGAAATACCTCACTGGCTGGCACTTAACACCTTGCAGTCAAGAACCCTGGAAAACTGTGGGCAAAATGACAAATAACAGGGACATCTCAACAGATTTCTTCATGAGAATGCTGACAACAGTAATTACATTGCCCTTTTTTTGCAAGGCGAGGTATGTAGCTTACAAGCTCATTCACTCTGCTTTAGTGCATTTTGTAACATGGACTCTTAATAGAATAGCAGTTTTCCACTACTTTCTTGTGGAATATTAACTAAGTGGCACTTCTAATAAAAATTATGAATCAGCAAAGTCTGAATAAATTAGTAATTTTTTCAGAAGCTGCAGATGGAATGGTCGCAGTTAAGTCAATTTTTGACCAGAAGAGAAGTTAGATTTAATTCTGGTTTCATATATTCTGATTTCATGAGCCCTTGTGAATTTCATTCAGTCAGGAAACAGACTGAATTTTCTGTTAAAAATTTCAGGCTCTCATGTACAAGAGTATGTAAAAGAACAAGCATACAGATAATCTTAAGGTACAAGGTAGAAAACATATTTTTAAAAAATTAAATACCAGAATATTAATGACTTGCTCAGGCTCAAGTCCCTCAACAGGAACTCCATTTACTTCCACCAGTTTGTCTCCAGCATACAGCAACCCTACCATGAAAACAAATATGAAAACAGCAGCAGGAGTTTTATCACAGCATGATTTACCTTGGATAGGTAAGGCAGGGTCACACAGAATTACCACAGATTTTTAAGTCAGCATTAAAGTTTTCCTACACCAGGTATGGAAAAAAACCATTTTGGATTCAGGGTGCATTGCCCCTGGATGGGCCTGCAGGCTGCTGTGGGTCACAAAGCTTGCATGCTTCAGCTTTCTTATGTCTCCCCACTCCCTCATACGACATCTTTACAGTCTACTGATGATTTGCCTTAAAATTAACATAAACATTTTAATATTGCTCCATTTCCCAAAGTAACTTATGAACCTGTTCTATATTAATGGACCATGAGACTTGAAATCATACCTCTAAAAACTCCAGGTGCAGTGAGTGCAGAGTCCTGGGACTCCTTTCTGTCCTTTACAGTAAAGTCCTTACAATATTGTTCTCTTTTCCATGTTCTTTTAACTCAAAATATTAGCCAAAATAGGAATTTAATCGTCTATTTTCTACAACTTGGGTTTTCCTCTCTATAAAAAGGCCAAAAAAATACTAAAAGGAACTATTTTATAAAGATTACAGTTGAATTTTTCTTCCAATGTTTTATATTTTAGTTACATTTCCTAAGGGACATGGAACACATTCAATTCTAGGATGACAAAGTAGTAACACTTTCAAGGAACTCCTTGCAAGATTACTTAGCTACTAGTACTAAGCAAAGTGTTTAGTAGACTAGTGCCAAAAAGTATTATTATGTATTCCTTAAAGCCCATTATCTCCTAGAATCACAAACTATTGTTGTTTCCTATTTCTTCATTAGGAATGTGCTGCATTTCATTCTACACTGCAATTTGGTATATCCAGGTATTGGTGCTAAGAATACATAATGAAAACTGGATTTGTACCTCAACTGAGTCTAAAACAGCAAATTCATCTGAAAGTTTACAAAGGCGGAATCAAAGTCACTGCAATACATCACTGTTTACAGTGATGTCCAATGTACACATCATCTTGTTCTATAATGGAAGATTAATTGTAGACGCTAAGGTATTATCTTACTTCAAATATCTTATTTCAAGTTCAGTTTTATGTATCACTGTTTCAAATTCCACGTACCACTTCTGTCTGCCAGCCCACCATGGATCACACGGGCAACCGTTATGTCACCTGTTATCTCATGGCGTTTAATGGTGGCACCCTGGCAGGTAAGAACAAAGAAAAAACACGTTGATCACCAAAGGACCCCAGGAAGTTTCCTTTCATATCACAAGTCTGATCTTCACACTGACACAAAGGCATTGAGGGATACAGCATTTTTACCACAACACGGATATAGCGATAAACACAGAATACACTGAGTTGGAAGGGACCACCCTCGGGGTGAAGAACCTTTTTCTAATATCCAACCTAAGTCCCCCTTGACAGAACTTCAGGATATTCCCTTGTGTCCTGTCTCTGGTCACCAGAGAGAAAAGATCAGTGCCTGCCCCTCCTCTTCCCCTCACAAGGAAGTTGTAACTGCAATGGGGTCTCCCCTCAGTCTCCTCTTCTTCAGGCTGAACAGACCAAGTAACCTCAGCTGCTCCTCATACAGCTTCCCCTCAAGGCTCTTCACTATCTTCATTGTCGTCCTTTGGACACTCTTTAACAGCTCAACGTATTTTTTATATTGTGGCACCCAAAGCTGCCCCCAGCCCTCAAGGTGAGGCCGCTCCAGGCCAGAGCAGAGCAGGACAATCCCCTCCCTGCTCCCCTCAGGCTGGTGATGCTGTGCCTCATGCACACAGGACATGGTTGACCCTCCTGGCTGCCAGGACACTGCTGACTCATGTTCAACTTGCCATCGACCAGGACCCCCAGGTCCCTTTGCATGGCACTGCTTTCCAGCATCTCATTCCACAGTCTGTACATCCAGTATTGCCCCATCCCAGGTGCAGAATCTGGCACCTTCCCTTGTGGAACTTTACAGGGTTGGTGATTGCCCAGCCTTCTCCTTTGTTGAGGTCTCTCTGCAGGGCCTCCCTGCCCTCAAGGGAGTCAACAGCTCCTCCCAGTTTTGTATCATCTATAAACCTGCTCAGTATCCTTTCCAGTCCTGCGTCCAGGTCATTTATGAAAATGTTGAAGAGCACAGGGCCAAGGATGAAGTCCTGCAGAACCCCACTAGTGATAGGTCCTCAGACTGATGACACCCCAGCCTCTGTAACCCTTTTCGCCCAACCCACGAACCAGTTGCTCACCCATCCCATAATGTGTTTATCCAGCTGTGTGCTGGACATTTTGTCCAGAAGGATACTCTGAGAGACAGTATCAAAAGCTTTCCTGGATTCCAAAAGGATTATGTCAGCTAGCTTCCCCTGATCAGCTAGGTGGGTTACCTTGTCATAAAAGGAAATCAGGTTTGATAAGCAGGACTTTCCCCTTATGAAGCCGTGCTGGCTGTCACCAGTGATTGTATTGTCTCTCAGGTGTTTTTCAATACCTCCCAGAATAATCTTCTCCATAACTTTACCAGGCACTGAAGTGATCCTAAGTCCTTCAATGTCTTCAACTTCCATCACACTAAAATAACCTGATTGATTGACAGTAAGAAATCTTTCCTATCTCTAATATTACAGCTATCTTTTCCTAAAACAGATTAGCTAAGCTATACAATGTTTGCTGCTTATAAGTACAAATGATTTCTAAAGAACTTTCAAAGTCTCTTTTCCCTTCCTTTCTGTTTTGGCCATGGGACTAACTCTCAATCCGGTTTGGTTTTATCTCATATATTGAAAATGCATCTGACAAATGTTCAAACCCTGAGCAGACAAGGCACCCAACAACCTACTCAAGTTACACCCACACTGTGCAGGGCTAGGTGGTCTTCTCAGGCCCTTTCCAACCTCAACAATTCCTGTGATTCTGTAAAATCTGGACAAGAATACACACAATCCCATGACATTCCTGGGAACAAACCAATATGCATCCGATGCATTATCAATTGTTGTCTAAGTTAAAGTAATTTGACAGACACAAGGAAGCTCCCTCACCAGAGGCTGGTTGTTTTTCACTAAGCAGACAATCCTCATAGCTTCTTCATTTTCAGGTATGTTGTCTGGCAGTGGTGGAAGGGTTGGTTCAAAATCTTTCTGGGCCACAGTATCATGAGCAGATAGCAAGGCCTGTTACAAATGAAAACAAGAAAACCAACCAACCCATAAACAAAAATCATACAATAGCAGAGCTTTGTTTTCTGACCAGTCACTGTTTAAAGATCACTGTGCTCCTGTGTGAACACAGATTCCTTGTACACATTGACATTTTCTTCTTTCCACCAGGAAAATCAAATCTTGAAAATTTTAAGAACAGTCCCTCTGTTTCTTGTGGAAAACTTACAGAAGATGAAATATTTCTATTTGGAGCTCTTGGGTTAAGAATGCAGGTTTTGCAATTTCAAGGAAAATCTGGTTTTATATTTCTGCATTAACTGCCCATAATTTAAAACTTTGTAAGAAACATCTTTCAAACGCAGCCTTAAGTAAAATGCAGCCCACTGCAGGTACTTCAGATACACAATCCACATTTGATCTCGTGATCAGACTAATTCATCATTCGTTAACTATGTCTCTTCTGGTTCCTTTACCACTTCTTTTGAACAGCTGCCCATCGATTTCCATTCCCACTGGACAGAGATCCATGAGCAAAGTTTTTCCTTGCCTATGTAGGACTTGCCTTTAAGTGTGGAGAACGCAGTAGCCGTCTTAGCTCTTTGATCTCTCCTGACTGAGGGGCTTCACGCAGTAACTCTACCACCTGATCAATGTAAGGGAGAAAGCACAGAGATGGATTCTAGAGGACAGTTCATTTAGAAAGCTCTACATTGAATGTAAAGGAATATGGTATGGAGACAGTGTTAAAACGCCCCCACATTGTATGAGTCAGAGGATGTCCATATGGTTTCCTCTAGAACTGGACAATATGACCACAGCTGCACAACACTCAGCCAGGCTTAATTTAGTTCAGGCACAGTGCCATGTGCTCTAAATTAGTTTTTGCTCCCATCTCTCAACCAATTTCATCACTAGTCTCAGTTTCTCTACTTCGTCATTAACTCTCCCACTAATTAGAAGATTAAGAATTCAGCTATTATGATTAAAATAATCTAAAAAGCTTTTCAATATCCTCATGTCAGGCTGCTTGATTGTAGCCATAACACTGAACTACAGTTACATGGAAAGAAAAATACATGGTCAGTGATTAAACAATTAACGTTTGTGTTCATTACACTGGCCAGGACTCACGTAGTCCAACAACTACAGCTGTGCCCATTTCTCATGCCCCTCCTCTCACCACAGTAAGGGCTGTTGAGTAGTTTTACAAATGTGCAAGGAGAGTTTTAACTTTATGTACTATATGTTTTTAAACCTGAATAAATTCCAGGACACTTTTCTGCAGCAGAGTCCATTCATTTGGTATGAGTAAGTAAAGCAATAAACTGTGCATAGACAGTCTCACCTCACGACTCAACGCACGTGCCTGCAGTGTGACAGGAGCTGGTCTTTTTCCAAGATAGTGTTGGAGGCATTCATAAATCTGTTGCATGCCATGACAGACAAAACAAGGCAATGATGACATTGACCAGTTCACATGATCATATAGATACATAAATGACAAGGAATGGACAACACTGTATTTCCAGAAACTTCTCCAACTAGAGCCCCAGAGTCTGCAATCTAAATTCTTAATATCTAATGCATCTGGAATTAAGTTTTGAACTCAATGCCTTTCCATATTATCAGCTAGCTAGCCACTGTACTGTGGTTTTGAATTTTCCTAGAAGAAAAGCTGTCTACACAGGTCAATAGCCTGATAGAGTCAATTCTCTGATTCATAGCCTGTTTCTTTCCTCTACTTGAAGGCATAATTAGCAAAGTAAATTTAACTTAAAACAAATTGCTGCATCTAAAATGCCCTTACAGGCTTTCTTATCCAGTAAAAGCTCTTTCTTAGAGAAAAGCAGAATGTGTACAGAATTTCTCTGAGATAAAATTCTTCTCAAGATAGAAACACCAGTCAAAACTTTGTGCTCTAACAATATAAGATCTTCAATTATACATCAGATGAGTGGGATGCAACATAAAAAAATAGAATGTCACAGGCCAAGAAGTGGGATGCATAGACATACAGAAAAATAAGAACAGAAAAGACAGCTGAGCAATGCTGTGTTCAGTGTCTGTTGCCTGGCCTTAAAACAGACAGGTAGTCTGTAGAAGAGCTTTAATGTCTAGGACATTAGGGAAGAGAATACTTTCCTCTCCTTTCAAGCAAAAGTGGTTTTGTCTACTCTGGCTGCTGATGTTAGGACTGACATGAGGACTATCAACCCTTAGTGTAAATAAGCATTTACTGTCCTGATAGGGCAAAATCAAGTAGCTGTTCCCTAGAGATGGCTCTCTGGGTGAGCTTGGCTTTCCCAGCTGTGTGGTACCTTACCTTTAGCAGTGCTTGCAGCCAGTGAGATCTGAGCAGGTCATAGAGCATTCCAACGCCATTGACATCTCTCTTGCAGAGCAAACTGAGCTCTTGCAGCGCTAGAGTCAGAACATGAGAGACACCTGAGCCCAAGAAACAGAAAAGCGCAAGACAACTCAGTACAAAGAGAAGACCAACCAAAGCCAAACAGTGACCCAGACCTTTGAAATGCACCTTTCCTCTATTTGTACGTCTAAGAAATGCACAGACATTTCCTGTCTGCCTTGCTTTTTTTTCCTGCAATCAACTCTGTTGCATAACAGTTATTTGACCATGTTGTTAGCCAGCAGGGTTAGGCCAATACCAGCAATTTGCAACTGACCTGTCAGAAAACCATAGAGGCAATCTCACACGTATCTGTCTGGGTTTAAGCTCATACCTCCTACTGAGAAGAGGTGAAACAACAAAAAACTCCTTGGCTTTATAAGCCAGAAACAAATGCCAGGTATTCTTCTCTGATGCTCTCTTAAGTTAACTGCATACCACCACTGAACACTCTAATTATTAAGTAGTACTACCTCAGACACATTCATCTCTCTCATGTCTCAATGGAAGAAGAGTCACAGAGATCAAGGAATAAAACTTTTTTTAAAGAGAAAGAAAACTGAAAAAGAGATGCAGAAGTTACCATTATCTTTACTGCTGACTGTTGGCACCTCCATCTTCTCCTTTATTCAAGGAGATTCCACCCACTTTGAATACTGCATTCACACCACGTTGGTTTCACAAAGATAGATGCTGAACTAGGGGAAAGAGCACCCTCATATCAGAATACTGTCAGGTATTTTACATTCATAAGAAAGCAGAATTTAAAACAAAGGAAGGGGTGGGCAATAATTTGTACTTAAAGTGCACCACAGGTATCAAAAATAAATTAAATACATGAGTCCCACCTGTAAATTCAGCTACCCAGTAGCATCCAAGCTGCAGACAGACAAACCTCAACTGCAACATAACATTTTAATCTCTTTATGGAATTGTCATTTGCTTGCTTCATTAATTCATCTAAAACAGAAAGCTGTTTGGTCCCATCTTCCGGCTCTCCAGCTTCTTAAGTGTACTACCATGGGAAGTCATAGTTTTCTCTAAAGACTTTGTTTTATATCAATATGGCTTGGAAAATAATCATATTCAAAGACACATTACATTTAATTCCTCTTCATATTGACACAATATTAAAACTGTAAGACTGGAATTTCTACTGAACTTTCACTGAGCAAAGACATGATTTTGAAAAAAAGGGATCCCTGTCTCTATCACTATTAGAGTTTAAGGTCTTTGAAGGATTTGTTCCATAGAGGTTTCATTATTTTTCTCTATTTCCTCACAGTGAATTAAGACACAAAAACTCCAAGCCCAGATAAAAAAACCCACTCCTTACTTTGCTGGTATCATCATCTCTCTCAGACAATTTATCATATGTTGCCACTTTTAGAGATGGAATCAAAGAAGTTATTTGCTAATCTAAAGATGTGTTGCTGATTTAATTATAAAAAGCAGCATATAATACCTTATTTTTTTCTTTAGATTTTTAAATCAGCATTTTTAAGCAATGCAGGAAGACAACACTTACTAATTAATATGTATCAATGTCGCAAGAACTTTCCACATATAAAATATAAGCCTTCTAAAATTCTCTTCCAAATTCGCTCCCTTAAAATTCTGTGATAGCCTATCACTAACCTATAATGTTCTCCTAAACTAAAACTGGAAGAACTTCTTCAATCTGCTGTTCATGGCAAACAATGCAGTACAGGATTGCTTCAGAGAATTCTCTGAACTCTTCTTCTCAAAGTAGTATGGAAATTCCCCAGGGAACACCACACACCGCATTTATACCCTAAAGCATCAAGAATCTATGTATGAAAGCTCTTAAGTAATTAAAAATCTTCATTAAATCCTAGCTGATTTAACTTCAAAACACACTTGATATAAGTTTAAAGATACTGGCATGATTAGCAGTATTGTAGATTACTCCTAAAGAATTAAATATTTCAACTGGCCACTCAAGAGATGGCTTAGACTACACGTAAAAAAACTAACATCAAACGTCTGAGCATCTCAGTCAATAGTGAACTCCAGTGTGACACAGTGAACGTGTTACCAAATTCTGTAAAATACAAAGTAGTTTATCCCCTGGATTAATAAAGCAAAAAGGCAGCCATTTTCCTCTAGACTGCTCTGTGGACAGAAAACAGCAAGGGTACAAGCAGGAAAAGTATTATCTTGATCTGCTTACAAAAGCAGAAGGCATTACTGTCACTTTTACTGCACTTAATACTTATTTTTAGAACATGCTTCCTCTCTCGCCTGCTAAATCATAAAACTGCTTTCAAAAGGCAGTGGAAATTAAGGGAGAAAAAAATCGGAAATTACGAGATTATGACTCAAACATTTTATTACTGAGCCTGGGCAATTCATTTCAAGGTACTTCTACAGGATACTCAATGGTATATCTTATTGAAATTAAAATCTGAAGACTGCTTTTAAAATTACGATTTCTTCTTTCAAAAATTCACAAAAATAGAGTTTGAGCCTCCCCCAGGACAACTGGGGTTTGAGCTGCAATTATTTAGTATTTTTCAATGGTCTCAGTTCTTTCCCTTTAAGAATTTGCCTTCCCCATTTTTAAGCTCAGTTGATCTGCCTAATGATGGATTTAACAAAGCAGGACATATAAATCTAGTCATGAAAACCTGTTTCTTAATCGAGACAAAGCAATGGAAACAGAGAACAACATTTCTGGAGATGCTAAAATATTTCAGATTCTGCTAAAAACCAAATTATATCGTTGCCCTTTTAAAATACTCAAGGGATTAATTTTTCCCCATAGAGCATTGCAGCTTCTGGTATCAGTACAGCTTCCATAGAGAACAGATGTGGGAGCAACTTGAATGTGTTTAGAAATTTTGGACACAGTTTATCTTGAAGGTTAACCTCAGATTTCCCAAAAATCTGGGAAAGCTTCTGAAGGGTGATTGCTTGCCTTGTTGGGTGAAACCCTCAGCTACACCTATCAGAGTTCTAGGCATAATAATAAACATGCAGTAACCCTTACATCCATTGCTGTCATCTTAAACTGCAGAATTTATGCTCATGCTAACAGAATCAGCATTTAAACATCAACAGCTGTTGATGAAGTTCTGAACACCACAGCTCACCTCAGTTCCAAATTAGTAGCTGTTTCATATTTACCCACAACAAAAGGAAAGCAACTCCCAACTGTGAAGCCTGGTTTCAGAAGCTGACAGTAGCAACAGATGCTGAAAAAGTCCTTACCAAAAGAGAGGAAGAGTTGCTTCTTTAGAAAGAGACCTACTTGATTGCTTGCTTAAGGGCAAAGGTCAGAGTTCAAACAAACTCAGAATGACTACTGTGCCTTTACTTCCTAAGACTTATATCTACACAGACTATAAGGCCAGAGCTCAGGGTCTCCTCATCCAGGGATCTAAATAAATTAGATGGAAATTCTTCCTAAAAGGCTTACCTGACTAATCTCCCAGGCAGTATAAGGGCCTTCCCATTCACGTGTATTGCAAGTAATTACAGATGCTCATTAATAGAAGACATTTCTCTTTGCCTGTTGTTAGAGACAGAACTGGATATCCCCACTGAGTGTGCCAGAATTTGAGTCAAAATGAGTCAGACACCTCACCTCTACAAACATCAGTTATCCCAAATCCGGGCTACAGGGCTTCCTTCAGCAGCACAGTATGAAATTCCTTGACTGTATTTGTCAGACAGACCAGGAGATCTTATTGATACAAGGCTAGAGCTGCAAGGGAACCTAAGCCCTGTTTTTAATAAAGTTTGAGAATTGTTTTTAAGTGGACAATTTTGCACCTTGTCAAGCCTCTAAAGGGGACAACACCAGAGAATCTGACATTCAGAACATCATCCCCCTGCTCTTATATGCTGCTTAGGTTACCATGTTTGATTTGAGCACTTTTTACAAGGAAAACTACTCCTATCATTAAATTTGCCAAAATTAATGATTTGGCATATTGAAGACTGCAAATTAGCTTGAGGGCAGGTAACACTGAGAAAGCTTTCATTGCAAATAAGCCACTCTAAACCAGCAAACTAAATAGGCAAAAAATGGTAGAGAGAGATTTTCAGCAACTCAAACCACATGCCTTGTTCAGGACTTTCCTGTTCTGCATTAAATAAGCTTAATTAGGCCAGTGTCATCACTGAAGTCTGTCAGCTTCCTTTTCTAGTCAGGGTAAAGTACCATCTTGCTTTCTGTATACTTTTTGAGACCTTAAAGTGTTTTAGCTAAAACAGCAACCCTAAATATTAGCGGAATAAATGAACACATTTTAAGCCTTTGAAACCATTTAACCTTATCTCAACCCAAGTATCACTTAATGCAAGTCAGATGCAGTAGAGTTAAAAAAATAAAAAGACTGAAAAAATGTTATGTTCACATAAGGCATTGTGAGATTTCACAGAATCACACCTGCATACATTAAGTAATTTACGCTGTTACTCTTTGTACTCAGATCTATTCAGTGGTGGTTCATTCTGCCTCCCTCTAAAGCACAACCTGAGAGCTGCAGTGAGTACCTTGTTTACATGGGGTAAACACGGCTAAAACGTTGCTCCCCAAAAGAGCAGCACTCAGAGAACACTTAGATGCAGCACATTTCAGTCATGAGGGGCAGCCAGCTTTACTGCTAGCTGTTTATTGCCAACAGCTTGGGCTTACTGAAAAGAAACCAACCAACCAAAACCCCCCCCTAAAAAAACGACCAACCACCATCTTGATGCTAGATCAACTTGGACATGGCTATGTAGTACAAAGAAAGGATTGGTTTTACAGTCCTGTATCAGTCACACACTTTTCTACATTATCTCTCAACATACCAGAACAGGTAGTTTCTAACGTACTTCTAAAAACAAGTACAGTTTTGTGAAGATCAGGACTGAGAAAAAAATTTCTTTCAAGCTCCTACTCCCCATTCATACACCCCTCTAATAGTTAGCTAACGGGAATTAAACATGTATCAGAAGTTTAAATAGCTTTGCTATATCTATGAGAGGAAACTAGTTTCACACTTACATGGGGGAAATGCATCCTTGCAGGACAATGGTTTCAGTACAGTGCAAATTTTCTTACCTGTACACCCCACAGAATATGCCATGTTCAGTTCATGCAGAATTTCCAAAGGGAAAGAGTATTTGTTGGACGTTAGTACAGCAAGTAACCTCACTGCCCCAGCTAATCTATGGACATCCTCTCCTTTCTAATCCGCAGAAATCTAACCTTAGAACTACTCATTACCAGGGAGAAGAGAACAAATCCCCTTAACCCTTTTCTTGCATAAAAAACCCCCAATTTTACATTGTCTCTTACTTAAATAGTTTCTTATTCTCATCAACTTTCCCAGTCAAGAGGGTGCTCATCACTTGAGGTCTGTCTGCTGCTACCGTACCTGTGATTGCAGTGAGAATCTCTAACACCAGATTGGTGATCTCCTGTGGCTGGTTACAGGATTTCTGCTGCAGCACAGGAAATATCCAGCTTTCCATTTAAGGAAAAGAAAACAAAAAAGTAATTACCCTGAAGCAATCCAGCTGGAAAGGTCCTGCAAGTTAACTCATTTCTTTTTTAGCTACAGCAATACACAAATCAAAGCTGGTCTGTACTGATTTCCTAACCCATCACAGCCTAGATCGGCTGTAAAATGGAATCTGTGCCAGAAGCACATTTAATCCTGGGATTCTCTTCAGCTAATAACTGAGCTGTATATCAGAAGGACCAAAAATAATCCAGCCCAGACTGTCTGCTTCCCTTAATCAGCCAAGATAAATTCATACGTGACACCACTACCAAGAGGTTGAGTGTATATATACATACCTCTCTCTGTGTTCATACATGTAAAGGCAGATGTTTCCTTTGGGTTTTGTAGTTCTCAGCTTTGCATCATTCACAGTAAATGAAGTTATACCATTACAGTTGCTACATATCTGTAGATACACCTTGTTCTTGAAAGGCAGGAATATTACAGAAGAATGTCCCATCTCTAGTTACATTTTTGGTTTAAGGCACAGAATGAATGCAGGACTTAGGTCATATGAAACAAAGTGTAATATTAAAATCCTTTCTTCTGAAATATCCAAATACAACAAGTGCTAATTCAAAGCAGTTACAGGGGGAAAAAACAATCCCAAATCTGTTTTTCATGATTACATTCCCACAAAAGGCAAATTAAGTCCTGAATTCAGATCTTCTGCAGATGAAAATTATTGCCATTGATTTACTCAGCTGTTCAGCACAGCCCCTTTTCAAAGGGCAGTTCTGTTCCCACAGGCTTCAGTTAATTTTTTTTTACATGGAGTTCCAAGAGGTGATTGCATGGAAAGGCTGAATCTAGTGCAAGGTGAATAGTTTGAATTCTGCCTTATCCTTCATTATGCTCCTCACCCCTAGTTGTCTGTCTTCCCCCCTTCTCAAGTTAGCTTTTTATAGCTTCCCTTTTATTCATATTATTGCTTATCTCTCCTTGAATTATTCAGTATAATTGAAAAAATAAGATTAAGCCAACACTAAATTGTTTGTAGACATGAAATCCACTCTCTATATTCTCCCATCATGATATTCTACTGCAAGTTTAACAGTAATTTTAAACATCATTGTTCCAGAATTACTCTTTCCCCTTCCCTGATAAAACGAGAAAAAATTTTGAAAAGACCAATCACTTTTACTTTATTATGAAAACTGCTACATTACAGCTGTTGTTCAACACAACTGTATTTTGGCATATATGTTCTTTCCATTTAGATGCCAATATACAAGCCATGACCACTACTTCAAAATACGATAAGCATTATCTATGGCAGTCTAACATAAGTTAAGCCATTACAACATCCTATAAGCTACATTTCCCCTCATTTAATTTTTTTGAGTCAGTCCTGACACCTACAATACTCTAGTTACTCACCAGTGTTATTGGTATAAATGAAGTTAGCCATAAACCACAGAACACACACACACACACAGATTCCCCAGGGAAATGACTTGTTCTCTGCAGCCTCCGAGGTGAAGTGCTCCATCAGGTGTGATCAGGATGGCACTAAGGGACTGCAGGGAGCTTTCCCAAAGTGGGAACACCTTGTAATTAGTGCCAAGAGAGACAGCCCAGTGTGTCCTGCTCCGAGTGGGAAGCATGGAAGCACTGGAGCTCTGCCTCAGAGGCAGCTCTGGCACAGGCAGAACCAGAAGCGGTGGCAGCAGTTCCAAGGCCGCCGTAGCAGCATCCCCAACGCAGCCCGCGGGGTGAACTGCTCTGGATGGAGCTTCCCCGAAGGGGCCGGGCAGCACTTGCTGCTGAGGAGGGGAGCGAGAGAGGAGCCTGGTGGTACCACGGTCAACCCCACACATCTGTTCAAGCACTCTTCGCCCTTCTCACCTCCTACCACAAGGGCTGCCAGAGACAGTGTTTGTCCTCCGGGTAAGCAAACTGAACACTGCACAGCATTTCATTCAGTGCCAAAATCTGAAGTGGTCAGTGCCTTTTATTTATTTCATAAACAGGAAGAATGGTAAATGCCTGTATATTTACAATTCTAGTAAACAGGGGAGTCCATAACAGTGTGATTATTTCCACAACAGCACATGAACACTGCATTCAGCAATGCTGTTCAACACAGATGCCTCAAAACCATTACAGCCAAACACACTATAGGTACCCATTATAAATACTAACATATTTCTGTTTTCTTAAGTAAACAAACATACAGCTTAATTCAGGAAGACCAAATGATTCTGTGGTGCAATTCATTCCCTTTAAACGTTTCTGCTGACAAACCAGGAATAATGAAAACAAACCCACTGCTTCGGAAGCCATGCGGTCTGGACTCTCATGTGTTCTATGTAGATGCCATGCCTTTGTGCAGCATGGTTAACTTAAAAGGAGTAAATAATCTGTTAGAATAGGAAAGTATTTCTTCTTGGTAGGTACTTGACAAACCAAGTCTTTAACTTAATCACCACTTCACAGAAAGCCTCTGGCTCCAGTTTTCAAATCTTAGAACTGAGAGTTCAGAAGAAACAACTGAGTATTTTCATCTGTAATAGCAGAACTATAACCAAGTATTTTCAAAGGACCATTTCAGGGAAAAAGTGGTTATTAGTGAAGTTCCACTGAGTAGATTATCCCACAGAGGCAGGTTGTAAATGATGGTCTAGGTAAGCTTTTCGTGTTGAATCTGGTAGTAACATGCCTGAATTAAAACAAAGTTCAGATTAGCATAAGTGCCAGTTCACAGCAAAGCATCAGACACAAAAAGGTTGATTTTTTTCTATACAAGAAAACAGATGACAAGGCTCTCTACAAGCAGTGATGCTACAGCGGCACTCAACACATGAGGACCTTCTGATATGTAAGCTAACAAAATGAGCAACAGGAGACTAAGTTACAAATTACATCCAACTCCTAATCAAGCAAGACAGCATGATTTGGGACTCTTAATACTTTCACAGCTCCCAGCTATGCCAAGATGAAAGTGTGTTTTTGCTTACAAATCTCTCTTTGCCCTTTGATGGAACTCAAAAAAAAGAAAATATTTTTTTACAGGACAAGGATGCAGGGATGAAATATTTCAAAAGCACTCAGACTGAGAAGCAAAGGTTTCCATCACCCTGACCTACTGCTGAGAGTTATTCTCTTCTTAGGGTTGGTTCAAATATGCACTGGGGCAGGTCAGCCAGGAAACTTAATACAAATGTCTCAAACAACACTTGCACTCATGGCAAATTAGATTCTACTTCTGTTTCCACCGTGTAGGTTCTTTAGTAAATTTGAACCAATGCAAACCTTCCTTTTTTGCAACATTATAAAACTAATAAGTCTTAAGAAATAATCCTCTGGACCCAACTATTTTGAGTTTGCAGAGCCAGAAAATACAATCATGTCCACCTAACAGTTCAGTTTAAGATTTTTCTTTAAATTTCAGATTAACAGGCTCCCTTCAAAACAACATCACAAAAAGGCTCCACACAGCTGAATTGTCCCAAGATCCACTTGAACAGTTTTGAGGTACCAAAACAACATATTTCCATTATGAAATGGAAAACATTATGAATGTCTTAGGTGCAACATAATATTCTTCCAAACACACTCTATTCCTTTCCCCATACTTAAAAATATGTAAAAATACTTAATAAAATGGAGCGTGAGAGAGTAATTTTTTTTTACCCTAAAACTGTATTCTTGGAAAGTCTTGATGTAATGTTAGACTTTAACGAAATGGCTAATCTCCAAAGAAACACTTCACTTCAATTTTTATAGGGACACTAAGGTTTGTTAAGTTGTAGAGGAATGACAAGCTCCAGGTGAGCATTTAGAACAGTTCAACAGCAACCAATATTACCTTTGAGTAATACACATTTGCACATTGCACCATTTTTCTTAGCAGTACCTGCAATTAGGAGGTTATCTAAAGCTCTACATTAAATTTTCTTGCCTATCCTAATAAAAAATTTCAATTAAAAAAGTCAAAGAAGTTATAGCCTAATGTTCATATAATTGTCCTAAGCTAATCCTCATTGCTAAAAGCTGATTATTTCCAAAGAAAGCCTTTAATAACGGAATAATTTCCATACCTTCAAGGTAGTGAACATGATGCCTTGCTCCCCATGCTGGAGATAGGGATCCATCAGGTCTTCAATTAAGTGCACTTCAGACCCCAAATTCCTTATCCTGTCACGTGTGAGAGTGGGAAAGTGAACATGGGAACAAAAATTGCCAGTGTACTGTTTCTTAATTCTGAATTCAGGGCCTTTTCACAATAAACTGTTTAAGATTTTTTCAGGCCGAAGCAAGCAGTCAAATCGGAAAATTTATGGTTACAAAAAGCCAGTAACTAATCCTATAAGAAGCAGCAGGAGAGTTTAACACAGAAGTACTTGTACTGCCTATGCTCAGCTTATGACTGATGCCGCCCTTAGTGCCTACCTGGCTCGTAGCACCACATAGAGAAAAACAGGAAATAAATCATCCATGGACCACAGAAAATCTTCCTGAAGGGTCTCAAGTACACTCTGGGAGATCTCTTCAAAAGTCTGCTGGATCACTTTCAACTTGTCAGCTGGGGTAAATGTGGTACTGTTTGGAGAGCAAAAGCAAACCAGGATAACAGTAAGCAGTTAGAAATCTGCATCTAAGTTAGGAAGGGTTTTCTGGCCAGCATGGCCCTCCCCATGCCCATGGAGGTCAGTCAGACATTCACACTGCAGCTGCCAGGGCTGCCAAGGCTGCACAGTACCCAGGTTAGAATCACCACATCAAGGCACACTACTGCAAGAAACACTCTCTTCACACTTTTATGGTGTTATAATATGGTGGTAACAGGGAAAAAATTCCTTTCTAAAATATTTTTAATTTCTTAAATTCTTGCATAACAGACACAGAAAAGCCTCCCATGTACAGGTGACTTTACCACAGCTGTCTGGAAATTCACATGTGTATTTAATAGACATCCTTATGCCTTTAATTCTACATGGTGTCCCACAGACGCCTTTCAGTTGTGTTAATGAAGCAACACTTCATTCCCCAGCAGAAGAAATTGCATTTTTACTCAGAAAATGTCCTAGTGACTTCTTTTATAAAGGTGAACAAAAAAGGGTGACATGTAAAGGATCCCAGCCAAATAAACCAGATACTACTACAGCAGGAATAGTAAAACACTGAAAGGCAAATTGCAGAGAATTACCTGATTTGCTGTAAACATTCAACAGCAGAGGCAAAGCAGGCATCTTTTGTGTTTGATGACACCTGTGGAATCACAATAAGATTTATTAGGCAGGTTCAGCACCCCCACTGCTCAATGTTGAGCCTCTTTCAACAAGATAATGATTCAGAATGTAAACTATACATTTTTTTCTAATCGAAAAATATATTACCATATAACCCTCTTAATCAAGCAGCTTGAAAATTTCCTTGCTAGGCTTTTATTCTCACACTTTCATAACTGGAGACCAAGCAAAGGTCTCTTGAAATCATTACCAAGTCAGACAGTGAGTGACAAAGCTGGACAGATGGCTACTGTAATAAATCACAGAATGGCTGGGGCTGGAAGGGACCTCTGGTGATCATCTAGTCCAGTGCCCCTACTAAGTCATTAACATAGCATTTAAACAGTAGGTGAACTTAAGGGAAATATAATAACATAGCATATCTTAAGCAAAAAGCCTGGCCAAAAATTCTTCAATCACTTCTTGATGATTTCATCTTCTTGAAAGAAGCACTGGGCAAAACATGTAAACAAGGCCCATACCTTTCTACTCTCTCCAAGGATGGATACAGTTCCTGGCCAAAATTTCCTGCAAGAAACCCAACACAGTCCACTCAGAGAACATAGTCTTAAAGTATTTTCTGCATTACAGGAATAAAGTCATCATATTTTGAGACACAACAGCCCTTCCTACAGGATCAGCTACACCTCCCACAAGTACCCAGAAAACTGTCTAATTTGAAATGTCTCACTCTGGTTTTGTAGCAATGCTAATCTTTATCTCCTTCCCATCCCTTCCATCTCCCTGTTTTGGAAGAGGGAAGGTTTGATTCACTCTCCCAACCCTTCTAATTAGCTTGAAGACATGTTTAGATGCATTTAAATCAGAAAATACTTTAGAAAACTGGAGCTTTGTTTTAGTTGCTTTATCTAATTACATTCCATAACCTTTTCCAGTTTCTGTTTTATTGCTGTAGCATACTCACACCTGCACTCCAAGAAAACTGAGAAGAGCCATATCAGTTTGTTTGTTTAGACGTAAAACACATTCCCAGTACATGTCCTCTTCCCGCTCGTTGTCCAAGGCATATAACATAAACAGAGGGGGATATAGGCGTGGCAGTAATACAGGGAGCAGCAAGCCAAAACTGGTTACCACATAGCTGCAACAAGAGGGGGTGGTTTGCAAAAAAAATTGATTTAAAATCACTGGAACAAATATTTCATGTAGCACAAGCCTATTCTACAAGGGATCAGAGTAAAAAAATAAGTACAAATCCATCAAATAGCATCTCTGGTAAGACAAGATTATAAATTACCTCCAGTGCTCTTAACACAAATACTTTTCTAAAGCCCAGGCCCAAGCCTTAACTTGCTTACCATAACAGAGAAAAGCAAATTTTGTTTTAAGTAAAGAACCATTGCATGGAACAAGCATGAAATGCTTATTACAACCATAACATGGAAATTTGCTTAACCGAATCTGTCATCAGAACCAAAGGGAAAAAACCCACTGCTTACATCCATCAGTTGAATATGTGTTTATCTTTCCTCCTCTACCCAAGGAAAAAAATGCAACAATTAAAGTAAAGGCTTTGCTAGTTTTTATTTATTTGTTTTTCCTTTATGTACCCTGGCTCAGGAGATTCTGATCTGGAATCAGATTTCCCACTGCAAAATGATCGCCTTCTTTTTGTCTCCGTTGCCAGAAATGGAATTGTGCTGCCCTCTTCCGGGAGATCAGGAAACAAGAACCTAAAGGGCAACACATGTAACACTATTTAAGGTCGCGTCAACATGTTTCCACAAATCTCAGCACTAGGGCAAGACTGGAGAGAAAAAAAGTCAGCAGAAATAATACATGGTGGGCTAAGACAGCACAGCTAACACACATACAATACCAGCTCCCTGGAAGAAAACTTAGGAAAGCCAACCTCTCCAATGCCAAGGACACCTTTCCTACATTAACATCACTTCCCTCCAGACAAGGCTTCTAATTGTTAGCAATTTGGAATATTTCTGCTTTCAGATTGGCAGGACACAATTAAAGCTGTAATTATTCTCAAGAATCTAAGCAAGCTCTTCATAGGAAGATAGTTCATTCACACTGGTAAGAACTTTATTGAATACACTGGGATTTCCCCATCTTCACTAGTGCTCTATACCCTTTGAGGACTGTCTTTGCACAGCACCGACATCCAGAGACACTAAATCGTAAATCCATGTTCCAGATGTGCTGCTAACAGCCACATTATGAAGTACAGTGTAGGATGTAACACACTGGGTATGAAGAGTTTAGTTTTTCCATTTTTGACAAAATATTCAAGACTCCTTAAAAAGATTAGGAAAATACAAGCAACCCCCAAAACTAAGTAACAATGCCAGCACCTGTGAATGAAAGCTTCAGTACACGAGATAGCTTTAATGAATTCAGCAGCAGTTTGACTTGGAAATGAATCTCGTTACCTGACCAGCTGGAAGATGCGTTTGAGGTAGGACTTGATCTCTCTTACAGCCTCCTGCAGCAGTCGCCGATTTGCTCCTACTCCAACATAGGTCATTCTGTAGACAGCCACCAGTGTTTCCACCAGCTTGCCCAAGGGATGGAGAGGAGTATCACAAGCCTGAGACAAAGGATATTGATTGGCCAGTCAGATAGGTCAATGGCAGACAAGTTAAAAAAAAATAGAATTCAAGAGACATGGGTCAGAGATCCAACAACAGACTTCCAAAAAAAATACTACAAATATCTCAAAAATGAGCAATATTTAACAAATTGCCACTTGGATCACAACATTTCTCTGTCAGTTAAATATATTTATAGGAGTAAAGAAGGTACAAGAACTTGTGCTACTATTTGGACTAGTCATCTGTCCAGTATTCTTAAAATTAACATGCAATAATTAGCAAGTATTTCAAGATGCTTTGCTGGGATCCAATGTAAAAGAATGAAAACAGTAACTGAACAGAAACTGACTTTAAGAGAGCATTCATTAGGTATACAATGATTTTAGTCTTAGTTGTGGACTTCAATGTATTAAGAAGTTATGAGCAAACATGAACTATTACAAGAGTGCAAATACAGAAGTAATTAGGAAAGCTATTACAAAGTAAGCTTGCTGTCATGCCTTGCCATGCCATACTATGTAAGCATTTCAGTCGCAATACCTTTATCAAATATTTTTTTATATTTTCATATTTTTCCAGGGTAAAGGCACCAATGTGTTGTGGAATGAACTCCAAACTTTCCAGTGTCTGAGTATGTGAGCGGGTCAGTAATTCCGGGCTGCAGTTTAAAAAGACAAAGACATCGTACAGGCTGAGACATGCAATAGGGAAAACCCCCTGACATTAACAACTGACCCAGCTCTAAACATCAGTCCCTGAAAGGGTTTGTAGTGCAGAGCAGTAAGGTTATGATTTCGCTTGGGATTTGCTGTTGTTTTAACTAAACCTCTACAGAGTTTCTAGTTTAGAGCCAAGTGCAATTGCAGTTTCCTTCTCCATCCCTGTTTTGCTTGCTGACACATTCTCTAGGAGCCAACCTGTCTTTGTGCTGCCGTCGGTTGGTGGTCAGAGCCACCGCAATGTTGTCCCAAGCCTTCCATCTGTCCCCCTGGCCAGGGCTCTCACAACCAAGCTGGTTCCAGCATTCTTCAAATACTGCCTTCCATTTCTCATCAGCAGACACTGCCAGGATCCCAAGTTTCCGCCTAATAAAATGACCAGTGGGTCTGTTAAAATCAAATACTAATGAAACAACATATTCAGCTTGAGAACCATGGCTAATGTCAATCTAATCTCTCACACTGTTTTACCGAAAGCTGATATACTTAACAGTTTCTACTGTGAGCCAATTTTCTTCAGTAAGAATAAAGTCAGAGCCTACTATTAATACCTACATGAGAGAACAGCTATGAACCTTAATAGTTTTATTCTTTCTTGCAGCCTTCCAGGAAATGGTACAACAAAGGACTGGTGCTTATCTTCACCACTGGTATTCATTGAGAAGTCTCAGGATACATTCATGTAGCAAGGACACAGCACAACTAAGTCCCACGTATCTCACTATCCTGGAGTGTATAACCAGCAACTACCAAGGATGGGTACACAGCTTCTGACCCTAAAGTAGTAGCTACAGATAATGTTGCATGACATGTCAGGGATGTGCTGATAGAGAGCAAAACCAGCTCAGGCATCCTTTCACTGCCAGACAGTGCTCAGGGATCATCTATAGCCTGAAGAAAACTAAGAGCTCTTCTTCCCATATATATAGATAAAGGTATCTCAGACATATAATGAAATTTAGGGCTTTGAAAAGCTTTCTCAAAAAAAGTAACTCATGTCAGGGTTAACAGTTCTATCTTGATTTAAATCAAGTGTCAGAAATTGTCAGACCTTTCATTAATATTTCTTCCAGCACATTTGAGATAAGAACTAGCAACACAGGTATTTCCTCATGCTGCCAGTTTCACAAAGCAGAAAAAATAGGCTCTAAGCCTTTTCAGAAATTATACCAGATGATTTTAGACTTGAAGACAGTCAGAAAAGGGTAGCTGAAACCCTTATTTCACAAGCAATCCTCAAAAATATGTACATACATTTATTCATAGACTCCCTACTGGGGCAAAAAGCAGACAGCTGTGAAGGCTGCAAGTGTTCAGTTCAGCAGGGAGGCCCTGCTTAACTTGCATGCTGTTGTAGGTGTCAGCACTGTCAAAAGAAATTACCAGTGAAAGCTTCAGGAAGCCAACTGAGAAGTAATCTATGTAAAAATATTAGAGCCATGTTTCCTACTTTAATCTGAAATTTGAGAGCATTCTTCCAAGATACTGAATCTCATACAGCAATTGCTAAACCAGTATATGGTGCTACCACATACCAACATCTCATCATCAACTTTTTAAATTTACTTAGGTTTCTTCTAGTCAAAGTTACATCAATTCAATTATAACTTAAACATGTTTTGGTTTTTTCCCCAGAAATAATTAAGCAAATTGCTGTAATGCATCTGCTATGCAGAGGGGTTTATGGATATTTTTCGAAGTGATCTTTGCCAAGGCACTAAAATGCTCTTTTGCAATTCAGCAACCTTCTCTTTTCTCACAAACTGGAAGAGGTGGAGGATCCAGTGGCATTAGTAAGTGACACACTTAATTCATTAAGTTGCTAACAAAGGAACTGGCAGAAGGCAGAGAGGTCTGTGATAAACTTAACCACTCTAATGTAACTTCATCTTTCCCAGGAGCTCAATAGTCAGCAGTAGCTGTGAATTCAGGCTCTAACAGTCAGTTCCAACATAAACAAAAAGAACCTGAGACTGCTACAGCACAGCAGAAGCGCATCAGCTGCCCTGTAATTTCATGTCACTATTCACATATTCAAGTAGTAATTAAAGAAAGAATAACTATAAAAATATGTTTATCTTATTTCATTTCCTGAGCAGCAAGAGAAAAAACTTCTCAAAACTTCACTGTCTCTTTGGAAGATGTATTTTTGACTAGCACTTGAAAAAACACAGTAGTTCTGTTCCTAAGCATTAATGAACCATATGAGAAATTATTTCTTATTCAACACTCACAGTGCTTTAGGTTTGTCCTTCTCATTCTCATACAAACTAGGTTTGAAGTAGGTTCCTGTGACTTTTATTCCAGATCCCCACTCTCCACTGAACAGACCTTCAATATAATCTCCATTTGGCAAGGTCAGTGTTCCCTTGAGAAAAGATAATAAAAAATTTAACTAAAATCCACTGGGAATTAAATTACAACCTTTTTATTTTCTTAGATGGTACAAGTTTACAAGTGACAACTGTAATACTGACTTTTCCACTCAGAGTCCAGTTATCTGAAAATTCCCCCTCATAGACTGTATCATCCTCAGAAAGCAGAATTCCAGTCCCCTACAAAAAGAATCATAAAGAACACAAAGCAGTAACTATAACAGAAGGCCATACCACAGATCTAAATAAGTGCTTTAGAAAAAACCTATTACTAATTCTTAGCAAATAGTAATTTTTAAGCTGTTTCTGAAGTAGTCCTAGGTGAAACAGAGCAGCAATAATAAAGAGAGTTCTAAAAGCATGGGCAGTAGAAGATGAGAAGAACAGAAGGTTTACACAGCCTAACACACACTCATCTGCCTCAGAAAGCTGTCATACTGAGAGGAAAATTCCCTAAGCCCAAGGTCTGGTGTCCAACTCACCATCATTTTGTTGGTGCTGAAGGCTCCTTCGTAGTACAGTCCAAACTGAGTAACCACAACACCATTGCCTTGGCAAAGATCATCTTGCCACATTCCCATGTACTTTTCTCCTCTGAAGAAAAATGAAGTAGGAAAAACAGAGTTTAAAAAGGCTTTCTTTGGCTTTACAGCCACATTTGACCATCACAGAAACCATCAGAAGAGAGTCATAGAGCACTTGCTTTGGGTCTGTCAGTTTAGTTTCACCAGCCCCACAGAAATAGAGACTCCTTTTGACACAAATAAATTATAGTGAACTTCATTTCACAATGCACTGTTCCAATAGGCCATATCCAAGCAAGCTGATGAGCTGAAACAGTGCTGAAGCCCTATTAAGCCCAGTGTATGCCCCAAGGAACATGATCAGTACGTTTTTGTTTTGCCAAAGTTTTTTATTTCTTTTACTTAAAGGCATATGACTCAAACTGAAATAATAATAAATAAGAAGAAACCAAGATGTTCTTCTTGAGCAACAGGAGGGAGCTCTAGAAAATCATACGTGACATTTTTGAAATATTAAGAGCACAAAAATTGTAAGGAAACACATCATATTGTAGAAAGTTTCTGTGTAACAGCCTAACAAAGGTCATGATATCAAAAAATTTATTAGACAATTAATGATTGCTCACAAATAAACATTGGCCTCTTTCAGACTATTTAAAATACTTTTTTTTTCTGTATGTAAGCACACAGAAGTCAGGCTAGAGTTGTTTGAAACTTAGTACAAGTTCCAAATATTGTGAAAGAACCTATTTTTCCAGTTGTTCTGAAAGAGAACATGATGTTTTCACCATGCAATTAATAAAAAATTAACTTGTCAAGGCCTTTTTTTCTGCTTTTAGAGGGAAACTAGTGATTTGATACAATTCTGCTTTTTACCAAGCATTTTCCTTGAAATGTGCCCAGGAAAAACTATGTTTATAGTAAAGAGAGTAAGCCCAACCATTAAACTAAGCTCAGGGTCTCTCCCAGCTGACTGGCCCCATAAGGCAGCAGGAAGTTGGTCTGATTCATCCTGCCAACTACAGGGGCCTCTGCTGGGTGAAGGCCCCTTGGAGAGACATTCCACATGCTCAGTTACTTGTCCCACTTGTTCAAATAATTGTTCTGCAACAATGACAGCAGGCAATAAAGAGTGTCTGCAGCTATTCCTTATGTGTCTGGGCTGCAGAATAAGTGCAGAAAACCAATCCTGAGGACACAAAGATACACACATTATTACCTCCCCGAGACCAGAAACCAAACTACATCAGGGCAGCTCACTCATGTTTGAGTAGCTCTATAGTAAGAAGAAATGCCACACTCCTCCTTCACCATGAACTGCCACTGCAGAATTACAAATTCTGGAGGTGACAGGATTTGCAAAAAAAGCTGGTATCTGTTTGTCCTAGGTAAATAAATGACTAAAGATAGTATGCAGAGACATCTTGGCACTACAGTGTAAGAACAACAACCACCACTGATCAAGACTAGATGCAAAACTGACATCAGGAAAGACCTACAGATGTTACTGCAGCTCTGTTTCAGTAAAACATCCTCCCTTCACCCTCCAGACTTTCGCCTGCTTGGCTTTCAAAGTGGGCATTCAGTTAAATCAAAAACAGTTCCTTGGGCTTTCACCAAAAGCTCTTTCCAGAAAAATAACCAATAAATTGGTGACTGAAAGACAGACTATCTTGGTCTGTGCTCAGGGTTCATTTAGTGCAAGTCTGTTTCTGAGACCATCATTTCAGTAATCTGCCCTGAGAGAAAGCAGCTTCCCTCCACTGCATTGGCAAAATAAGTCAATGGAAAACATGAGCATGAGTTGAAATTTGTGAGCACCATCATCTGCTACTGAATAACCCAGTCTTATAGGTCTGAGATGAAAGAATACTCCTCACATGAATTCATAACATTTTCAGCACATGCACAACACACCACTTCAATAAGACACCATATTCAGAGCTAGTTTTCAGGCAAGAGTAGGACAGAAAAGCAAGACAGAAAAAACAAGTGCAACCCCTCAACCATTCACTCCAGAAGCAGCACCAGAAAGTTCCTAGACCCAATTCTTTATACCATCAACCCAGAAAGCCCAGCAATAAAGAAGAAAAAGAGACATGCACTATTACTGGTACTAACAAATCAAATCCTTTCCTACTCTTTTTGCAATTGCACATCATACCTGAGTTTTAAGGATTTGTGGAAGCATTACCTTGTGATATCATCAAAAACTCCATAACCACTCTTCTTGTCCATTATCCACTGTCCAATGAACATACTGGGAGAAGAAGAGGTCAGCTTCCCACTGCGCAGCAGCCCATGCCCGTGCCGCATGTTATCCTGAAAACACCCTTCGTACACCTCACCTGTAGCATAGCTGGAACAGCAGCAACAACACAAGAACAAGTAAGAGTCCTGGCACCTACTGCACTGTTGGGGGGCTGGTTGGGAGTTTCTGATTGGTTTTGTTGGGTGCTTCTCCCAAACAGACCAACTCTCTCTTTTTCCTTCTAGGAACTGCATTACAACCACTCCAAGCAGCAACTACAGTTAAAGCATGTTTGGGATACAAGTGATCCTTTAATACAAGTCTTTGGATGCTTTGTTGTTTTAAAGCCACTCTCTGCCCAACAAGCAAGGCCATTGGAGGTTATATTTATCTCTCAGAATAAAGAATCCTCTCTTACTGCAAGGTGGCAGCAACATCAGAGCACACATTAGTAACAGACCAGGGTACAAGCTGCACTGTAAGCAAAGCAGAAAATAAACCACACTAACTACAACCACAAGTCTGCAACATAACAAAGCTACACAGAGGCTTGGTCAGAGCACCAGCCCTGCTCTCCCTCCTGCAGCACCAGTGCCACATGTTACCTGTACACTCCATGCCCACACATTTTGCCTTCCTTCCAGTATCCCACATAATGGTCCTCCTTATTCAGTGCTTTGTTAGGCACTCTGTATTCACCATACCTGCCAGTGAAGAGATGGAACACAAGCAGCTGTAACACCAAAACATTTCATTAACACAGCAGATACACACCACAGAGCCATTCTAAAACCAGAAAACTCTCTCTCATTTTTAGTGCATCTCTACAGCAGCCATAGATAATATTTTTTGTAAGGGAAAGGAAGTATTTCAGCATCACTAGGTCAATTTAGGCTATACTGCTCCCTCCTGTTTGATTGTGACATGTTGTAAGCACTCCTCTCACTACCACATTGAAGCATTTTTCTCAGGCCATGAGTCTTCTCAAATCTTAAGACTGCTTCTATCTTTATTATTTTCCTCAGCTCTTGATAATTCAAGTACACTCTATTCCAGGGAAAGATGAGAACATGTATTGCTACAGAACAGATTTTTTCAAAAGATGCTAGTTTCCAATTACGCTCAGTGACAAGGAATTATTCACAATTTCAGTATGCCTGAAAAGAATGAGGTACACAACTGTACTTATTGATTTTAATCTCCTGAGGAGATTAAAAATCAATTCTGTAGGTTCTCCTGAGAGCATGTCCACTCAACAAGACACTTCTGTTAAGTGCTGAGACTATAACGTGCATGCTGGAATACAAGTACACACATTTGGTAATTTCAGCAATTACAGCTAAATACTAATCCATTTATTTCTGGTTGGGGTTTGTTTTCAATATTTCCATCTCAAAAAACCCTAAGATCTCCAGGATAAGTTACACTTAGTTACAAATGACTAAAGCTCTAATTTGGTTTTATAGTTTGATATTATACCAATAGCCAAGAGGACCCCATCTCAATTTCTCCTCCAATCCAGTATTTTGAAAATACATCTGGAAGCCAACAGGACTCCTCATATATTTTTATCCTGCCCAGTACAGGCATGTCTGCTCACAAGATGCATATAAAAATGTCTTTGGAAATAAATTAATCTCTCAGCCTCAACAGTGCTCTAAGCAGATTCCTAGCAATGAAGTCCACAGATTAATTCAAAGCTCTGTAATACATTAAGTTACTTTTATTTTTTCAACCAGATAACTTGACAATGTCTAGAACTTCCATTCAGCCTACTTTCAGTCTCCTCTATATTAGTTATCTTCTAATGAGAGAATGTGATCTTGATGATGTTTCCATCCAAACCCTAAAGTCTCAGCTCAAGATTTTGTCTCTTTGAAAAATTACAAAACCTTTGTTCTACCAGAAATATAGCAAAGAAAACAGCAGAGAAGGTGCATCACTATGTTGTAAGAAAGGTCAGTGAGATCCACTGCAAAACCTTTAATTAAAAAGGTTTTGTTGTTTTCTCCTACAACAAAAAATAGTTATTGCCTGGCTCTGCAAGTACTGAGAATGTCTTACCCATCCTCCAGCCCAGTTCGGAAAGTCCCGGAGTACATTCGTCCATCTGCCCATTTTAGGATCCCTCTGGAAAAAAATACAAACCCATACAAATATGTAAGATAATCAGTTCACTTTGCACTTTCCAAATACCTTCTGTGAGTAAGCCTACTTATTGTTACAGCAACCACTTCATTTTGGTTTCAACAGCTCCATTCCAATGCTTTTACCTTCCATGGGGTTTTCCTGAAAGCCACCTCCCATCATAAACAGCATCCTTGAATCGAGGGTCCTTATAGAAGGTGTATTTGGCACTGCGAGAAATAGGAGGTTCCTGTCTTGGCACATTTCCACCAGTTCCATACAGAATCATGTCAGAAGTCCCTTTAAGGGCCTGATCCACTGCTTGGCTTATTGCCCTCAGCCACTTCGTCTGAAACAGAAAGTGGTTCATCACAGAATTCAGCCAACACCTGTCTTTGCACCGACTCTCACCTTTACAGCAAGCACAGTCCTGTCCCTGGCACTGTTCCAGCACGGTGCTGTGCACTGCAGCACTGCTTCCCTCAGGCACCATGCACAGCCAGCCTGCATAGCCAGCTGCAGAAAGACTTCATTCTTGGGGAATACTCAGGCAATCCTTCTCCCAGTTTGGTTTCACAGTAGGGAAAAAAGCCTCATTCCTATCACTGAAGCCCTGTCATGCTCACCTTCTCCTGTGGTGTTGAAGAAACAAGAACAAACTGTTCTTCTGGTGTTGTAATCTTCAACCCATTCCTACGTGGGGGGGAAAAGTATATTAATATGTGAAATTCCATCCTGAAAACCCAAGGTTTCTTAGAGCATCAATACTGTATCTTCTCTTCCCTACTCCAGCTAGCGTTCCCTTTAAGTTAGCAATAAAAAGAAGCAGCAGCAAAGAAGACTTGCTGCCCTATCGACCACCTTATTCTGATATTTACACAACTTTTTTTAAGACATAAAAATATAACATTTTCTGAAGCAAGAAAAAAGGGTAGACATGGCTGCAATCACTGTATTCCACTCCAAGTTCACAATAACTGGTTACAAAATGCTCATCTTCTCTTCCAAAATATCAGACTGTTTCAGCATCACAAGAATACTCACACATTACCAGCTTCTTCTGAAAGAGCTTCTACCCACAGTGTGGACAAGGGAAAGATATGGTGTGTTGAGAACTGTAGGAAAGGAGAAGGAAACATCACCAGTTACTGATCCATTAACCCTGCCCCATTTTTTTCCAAATGGTTTATTTTTTCCCCTTCTTTGATGACTAGGAAAAACTGAGCATTAGGGACTCTTTCTACTACCTTGCTTCAAGAAACAGCCAACAGAAACAATGCCAGCCACAGGGCAACGCAATCACATGTTAAAAAGGCACATAATTTCAGATCTATTTTTACGCTGCAAAAACTTCACTGTATGAAAAATATGTTGTTTGAAGCAGAGAAAAGGTTTTGTTCCTGGCTATGAGCTGGCTCACCTGAGCATGTACCAGAGCATCGTTGAAGAGGATGAACCAGTTCACAGAGAACCTTCCCGCGTGCTGCAGGGACAAGCCCCGATTGCTGCTCTCACAGATCAAACGCCGCTCTGGCTTCCGCAAGGAGTCCTACAGCAAAATGACACCATCTCACTTCTCACTGATCATCACCTGGTCGGTGCTTTAGTCTTTCACAGTAAAGAGCCAACCTTTCTAAAGCAGAGAGTACTACAGCAACACCAGTTGGAAAAAACAGCAAGTCCAACTGGGACAGCAGCATCAGTAATAGACACAGGCACTAAGAGCAAGAGATTCAAGCTGCTAATGGGCTGGTAATTGTCACTATACCGTCATTTTCCCAGGAAAGGTCTTCCAGAAGCCAAGGGTGTATTCTGCTTCTTTAATTTTTCTGCTAAGATGGACAGCAAGGCTCTCATAACATGAGCTAGAATCCTGCAGCTTCTGGTATTCTGGAGATGCCTGTAGGCCCAAGGTAAGACAGAGCTGAGGGCGCTTCTGAACACCTCTACCAACACCACCAACTAAGCTGCAATACAACTGCTTATTCTATTAGATCAGCACTAAGTGCATGACAGTTGGTCTGGGTAATAAATAAAGCAGACAGTTATTTTCTTGGTCACATGTTCTGTTGGTATGCTGAGAGTTTTTAAAAATCACAAAAAGATCCCTGAATGTTGCAAGGAGAATGATTAATACACAATTACATGATCTACTTTCTTGCAGCTTAACAAGCTGTACCAGAAGTAGTGCTCATAATTGCAGGAACAATATTCTAAATTACTATATTGGGCTAAACATACAAGCAGTTACTATTTCTGTTCAGTCATCTTTTATTTCAAAACAAAGCAATTATATACATCTAAATAGGTGGTAAAAGTCTATCTAATATATATGTAGTGTTTTTAGTAGAGTATTACAGCCAAGTGTAGTTACAGCAATGATGCCAGATGAAACTGAGAAGCAACAGGCAAACATCAAAACAATATTTTTGCAATTAAGCACTCAGGCACACAAACAAGCTCTGGCAGGATAACCAGTTTCTATCTGCCACGTGATATGTGCAGGTGGTGTAAGACTGTGCAAACAAATCTAAAAGATCTTCCCTGCAGCAAATACAAGTTTGAAGTAGCTCCTCTGAGGAATACGCTGTTTCTAATTACCTGGCATTTGCTTTACACAGTTACTTCCCAGCTTAAAGTTTCATGTGTGTACTTATTGAACTATAGATAAAAAGCCATCCTACCACTTCAAAACACGTGGCAAGCTTTAGCAAAGTTCTGGCATAATTATGAAGTCGTCCAAATGGCATGAAAAACAGAGCATTCAAAACTTCCACTAGCTGGAGGTTTTCCTCATTCTTCTCAGACAGTTTCTGTAACAGCTCCTGGTTTTTACTCAAGAAGTCTCTAAATGATGGGACCATTGGGAAACCGAGGAATGAGAGAAGAAAAAAAGACAGTAAGACATCAGTGATATTTTATGTAAACAAGCCCAGATCGCCCCTTTTTGGATTATCATAAACCAATAAAAATTATAAGGGCAAATGCATGCTGCTTATTCACCTATTCAAAATTTGGTTTGGGAAGTACAGCAGGAAAGACATGTAGCTAAAACTGCAACACAAGACTTGCTTTTTACTTCTAATTTCATATGCTCAGTCATCAAACGGGCTGAAGGAAGCTATGTTGCTTACTTGGAGTGTAACAAATTGCCTTTTTCGTCCTTACCATTTGATTTGTAAAGAACAAACAGGTGGGAAGACTTCCCCACTGCTTTTAGTGTTAAGTTTCTAACACTACTGATTTATACAAGAAGGCCTGAAAGAATCTTAACTTTGCTCTAGTGCACTTCCCTTAATATACTGAAATAATTTCTTCCCCCTGCTGTTGTTCAAGGTCAAGAACTGAACAGTTCTTCCCCTAACTACAAAAATTACATCCTACCTCAGACAAAGGCAGGAAATCTGTTCAATGCTCAGTCTGATTTCCAAGAGGGAGAACTAACCTAATTCAGAGAAGAAGAGGGAAGTGATTCTGAAGGCAGTATGTTAGCACACAAACCCAGGATTTCTTCACTAAAAGGAAAGCACACCTATTTTTCCTTGTCCTTCGCCATATGTGTGTGCTCACTGGTGCTGGCACATACCACACATGCCCTGAAACACATCCAGCTGGGAAGCATTTAAACCACAAGCTGCAAGAATCAGATGAGGCTGAGAGAGCAGGCCCCAGGGACAGCAAAACAGATCAGAGCTCACAGCAGGCTCCCTAAGACTGCTACATGATTAGTAAGATGCCATCTCACACAAAACGTTGTGCCTTGTCCAGGTCTGCTGAAGAACTCTGCTATTGAACAAGCCTTAGGAATAAAAAGTCTTCTTTAGAGAGAAGACTGTTTTTCTTAATTTTAAATTTATGCCCCCTGGACTGGTTGCTATTTTTAATTTTGAGATTCTCACATGGAAGATTCTCTGTTGAAAAGCATCAAACAGTAACAGACAACACTCACCATAGCTTGTCTACTCTTTCAGAGGACATGTTCAAAAACCTGCCAGTTATGGAGTCTTCCATGGAAGCTGGCACTTTTTTTTAAAGGACTATATCTAATGCCTTCATGCTGCAGAAAATCCATAAAAGATGGGCTGACACCATTAACCATTTACTTAAGGCAGTATCCCTCAGGGAAGGAGTGGGGGGAAATTCATCATTAGCAGCAAAGATAGTCTTAACTTCCCTTTGAAAGAAGCAGGACAAAACTTGCACGATATCTCTTCCCTGAAGTGTTCTTCACCTAACGAGACGCTGGTTGCAGTAGGAGAATCTGTGACACCCAACAGTGACAACTGATGTGATGAATTCAGCATGGGTGATTTCAGAATGAATGATAAACAAGCTTATACTTGAACAAAGATTTTCCTCTAAGTCACCCTAAAAATCCTGACCAATGAAAAAAGATTCTCAGTGTCTCTCTGCAGGGGGATTCTGTATTTAGACTTTGGCACCGGTCCGCAAGTGCAGAATATTCTTCATCCTAGGTACCTGCATTTCCAAGAACTTCCAATACCATCATTTACACTGCATTCAAAGTGCTCTGTAAATGTTAGTGGAATTACTCCCAGATTACAGAATTTGGGAAGGCAGCAATTCTACAGACAAATTAAAAATTACCCTCAGTGCAACAACTTCTTCAAAGCACTAGGGTGAGAGATCCAGCGTCATTACCTTATTTCCTAGACAAAAATACTACTGAAATGAGAAAGAAGCTTTATGATCTGGAGACCTCAAATGTGCTGTAGAAACTTTGAAAGGCAGAGAAGATGCATGTGCAGAAATGTTACTTTGGCATTATTTTAAAGCACTTCCATAAACTTAAAGAATTCAAATGAAAGTGAATTCACATTATCTACTGTAGCTAATTCTCTTCGATGTTTTCTTGACAGCAACATTTGAAAGAATCAACACTAACACTGAATAATGATGAACATTTAACTTCATGTAACTAAAGCTTTCAAAAAGTCATTATCTGAACTCTATGTTTCTTTGAAGGAATTTCCAATAACAAGTTTTTTTCCTCCTTTCTCCACCTTCAAGATGAAGTAACTGAACTCAGTAGCATTTTAAGGTAAATTTTTATCACAATTAAGAGGAGATAACTTTCTCTTTATCTGAAGGAAAAGGAATTAGTGTTCTCAAATATGCCGAGACAAAGTCTCTGCATGGTCATTACTACACACATACACTCTCCATTCTTTACAGTTCTTTGCTAAGTGATAAAAATGGACAAAAATTGTAAAGGTTTGCTTACATTGCTGGCTTTGCAAGGAGCATAAATCCTCCCATTACGAGGAAGTTTGTTACGGAAGTACAATACCTAATATAGGGAATAAAAAGATCTTCAGTTACAAAATGAAAACATCCCTGAAAGTAGCAACTGTTTTAATGTCCAAGAGTTTATAATGACATCTGCAATATCTTCTACTATACAAGTTATATAGTACATAGTGTTACTGAACACTTGGCATTCACCTTCCACATGGAGCACTGAACATGCACTACTAGACAGTTCTGCTGCCATTAGCACAATGCAGAGGGCTTAATCTTATTTTTGTTTCTCTCAGATTTGGGCATGTACAGAACAGACCACCTCTTTCAACCATTTAATACTGATGGAATTTTCTCTTTTCCTGCTATTCAACATTCTACCTATGACTGACTTCTCTCCATCACAATTTAAAAGAAAACCAAAACCACCTTTCTCCAAGGAAAGAGGTCTCTGATTAGCCCATTTAACAGATTATACTTGTGTTGCCTGATTGACCCTTGAAAGATGCTCATGGCATAACGCTGAGGTTCCGATGCCATACACATAAAAACATCTAAGCAATAGGGAGGAAAGGGTGAGACCAGAAGACAAGCAGTAATGAGAATAGAGATAAGGTATTTCAGTCTTTGAGGAAGAAGAAATTAAAACCTTCTATTCTGAGTAATGAGAACCAATTTTGAAAACCCAGGTTACAAGGAAAAATCAAGTTGAAGCCTAAGGAAGAAAATACATATTTAGAATTATGAAGAATCTATATGATAAACAGAGATGAAAGCTGCTTTTAGGGTGATACAGCATAAGTTCATCACTGACCCAGCAAAAATGTTATTGGTTGTGCTTGTGTTCAAAAAAACTGCAACTAGTTGTCCATTCAAAATGCTACTGCATAACAAAATTGATTACTGCATAACTACTGAAGTAGATAATCTTGAATTTTTTTTCCTTAGATATTTTCAAATATCTGGTAACCAAGACTACATTCAGATACAACATTTTTAGACTCTCTACTAGGCCATTATTTTTCACAAAAACCTGTAGGTATTAAGTATGATGAGACTTCCGTCACATTTAAATAAAATTGTCCAGAAACTACAATTTACTGAGGGGAAAGACAGGATGTCATGGGTTGAGTTCGAAACTGGGCACTGGTTGACTGTATAGACCTTCTGTTCTAAAAGCATTAAGCCAGTAAAAACAATAACTAGGAAAATCCACATTCTGAGTACTAAGGCAGCTCCAGCTTTTGGGTGACAGGTGCAATGCCAGCTGTTTAGCAGGTATGAAGACAGAAGAATTTTCTTTTGGAAGACAATCTTTAGTTAATGACTACTGGAAAAGCATTTTGTAACCACAATAAATCCCCAAAGGTAGCTTTAATTAGCAGCCTACCCATGGTAAGTCACATTATACTACAAGATCCTTAATAAGTAATGAATATTTAGGCTAATTGGCAGCAACCAAAGAAGAATCTGTACCAGAGATTTACACACAGGACGCTGATGCTGTCCATATGCTCCACTGGTGAAGACTTGAAAACACATCTCACTACAAAATGAATCCATTTGTGTGAAACTCTCCGTACATTTCTAAATCACAACAATACAACAGTTACATAGCTTTCCTTATGACCTACTTTCCCTTAACTCAGGGCTTGTTGCAGTCAGTAGATAAAGCCTGCAGAGACTCAAGATGAGAGGGAATTGGATACTTGCTCAGTGTAACTATCCAAAAAGAGACTGGAATGCTTCAGGATGGCCAAGCTCCTGGCTTCTTTTACTCCATGAAGAAAGCTACTTAAAGAAGCTCCATGTTGACCAATGAGATAGCACAGCTTGCTGAACCTGCTTGCCATTTCCTGCAACAACTGGATTGTATTTGCATTGCCCAAATTATCTGTAACAGACCAGAAAGCAATTTAGCTTACCTTATGAAAGAGCAGCACCCATTAACACCGAGAATCTCAACATGGTGCTGTTAAGGTGTTTTATCAGCACTTTCACCTCATGGCTACATTATCCAGAATCAGAAATTCAACAGTTTTGGACTAAATACAGCTCAAATAATGAAGGTATTTCAGGTGAAACCATCACGAGAGTGCAAACTCTAACAGAATGCACATTGTCAAAATGCAACTTTCACCTCTTCATCCAAACAGGGGAGAAAGCAAGACTTTAGTTTTATCTTGAAAAGATATCATTACTTTTAGATTTTGCGTAATAGAAATCTGTTGTGGAATGTAGGGGAAACAATATCAAGGAAAACATTAAAAGAAGGTCTTACCTAAACCTAAAAGAGGTCTAAGAACCTGAGATTTGATCTCGCTCAGTTTGAAATAAAACCTTCTCTCAGTGGCGGCCAACTCATGCAAACTGGCAATATATCCCATTACATTTTTGTCTACTAAGGCCAGACAGTTGTCACCACCAGCTATCACATTGCTTATGTACCCTATCTGAAAGATGAAAAAGAGAAAAGAAAAAACAGCAGCTTTAAAAATTTTCTTTTTACATTCCAACTTAAAAATAGAGTAATGCAAATAAAGCATATTTTGAAGAGCACTAAGAGATAGTAAGTATTAATTACCTGCAGTGACAAACAATCCACTCAATACTGGCTTAATAAAAGAATGACAAAAGTTGAAGATACATCTATAGCCACTGCTGTTCATTTTCCTGACTCTGACAGAGCCTAAAGACAATAAATAGACCACCTTTTAAGGTGGCTCATACAATCATTCCATGTTTAAGAGATAGTGACCTTAAGTTCAGTCACTTTAGAACTGCAATATGCTTGTATCAACAATGTTATTAAATAGCACCATTACATAAGCAGTTTCTCCTATTAAATACAAAGCAGGAAGAACAAGCCTTTATAGAACTATGACTGTGCTCTGGAAAGGTCCTTTCTGGACCTGGAATATGTCGATCTACTAATAAGAGTCCAGTTGATTGATACTGCAATATTACTAACAGTAGGTATTTGCTTTTCACAGTAGTTCAAAGTGAAATTCTTCTCTAAGGCCAGCACAAGTGCCACTGATGTACTGTAGCTCCTCATTAATTTTGGATCACATGCAATGCCATAGAGTAATTCAGAGTTGAGCTCTACTTTTATTTCCTTGGTTGCTAAATAGAGGATTCCTTTGAAACACGGAGCCAAAATTGTTTAACACACAACCCATGGGCCAATTCTTTTATGCAAGAGCCTACCAGTCATCCTTGAAGAGAAGGGAATGGCTAGCAACAATCTTACAGAAGGAATACAGGTGTGTGTGTGTGTGTGTGTGTCTGCAAGCACAGACACAGACTCAGTGTCTAAATCTCTGTCCCTCCTCAAACTACTTCCCAAACTGCTATTCTGCTCAATTTAGGGAAGTAGCACCAACACCCAGAAGAGCTAAGGCAGAGACACTCTCTACCCTCACCATTTCCTTTTTGTTACCTTTAACTCATGTTGGCCTGAAACCACACAGAAACAACCTGGAAGAGGTCATGCAGTCAGAGTTCACACCCCTACCTCATGCTAACATCAAGGCACATATGAGATTCAGCTTCATGAAAAAAATTTTGTAGGGGCACCTCTTGTCTCCCATTAACATCAAACGCACATTTTTGCTCAGATCCCCCTTTGCACTCCTGTGAAAGTGAGAGGCAGGGAAGGATATGGTGCGGAACTCACAGGGACTTTCTTGCCCAGTTACAAACAAGAGGCAGAATGTCAGAATGGAGTAATAGAATAGAGCAGCCAGTGGCGTCAGCCAGTTGAGAGAAAAGAAAGTGAAGACTGAACACAAAGACCGGTGAAAGAGCACAGTGTAAGGGTGCATTTCTGCAGCATGCACACACGGAAGGAAACGGATTAATCACACTGGAAACACCTCCTTGTCCCTCAAGCTGAAGGGAAGGCCAAGAAACAGGCAGGGGACAGAACAATACTAAGTGGGCCTCCTCTCTGTCCTCCATCCACTGTGCTCCTCATTTGACTACTAGGAAACAATCATGTGGCCTGACAGCCTTGAAGCTCATCTAGCCACCAGTACTGTGCTATTTCCTGAGAGGACAGTATGATCTGTACTGACTTAAAGGAAATGACACTCACCTTACTAAAGGCTAGCAACAAAACTGGACTCTTAGTACAGCTATTTTCATTCAAATTGTTTTCTGTTGATGTCTCCTGGCCACAGTAATATAATCCAGGTTGGAAGTCTTTCTCATCTGCTAAGAAGATGGAATAATCTAGTCCTGCTGCTGTAGCCCAAACACCATCACCACACACCTACAATCCAGGAGGAAGGAAGACATTAAAAATCATCACCCAAAGCTGGAAGGAGAGAAGAGTACTTAAATCTTCTAGTCATACTTGTACATAATACACCTGTCAAGATAAACTATTGCAATAACTGGCCAATTCTTCAACTTCAGCACCTCATAACAAATAAACTCCTTGCAGATATACTGAAAAATCTTTCTTTTCAGTTTTCTTTCTAATGGCTGAGTTTTTGCCTTTCAGTTACAAGTCAGTTTTATTTTTAAATGGTCATAAAGTGAGCTTGATTCAAGTTGGAACACTATTCTCCGCTCTACATTTAAGTTAGCAATCTATATAAACTTGGGAGACAGTTAATCTGTTGTACATTTATTTGCGTAAGGCCTAAGTAAGAAAATAGTGCAGCTAGTTTTCCATTAAGACAAGCATCAGAAAACATGGGAAAGGCTGTGGTCTAACCCAAAAATTTTTATTTTGTTATTCATTCAATGTGATGAAAACTTCAAAACAAAGAGAAAACCCACTGCCAAAACTCTGCAAAGCTCTGGAAATACAGAAACAAACGACCAATGTGGTTGTGGTCCAGCCAAGCTAAAAACGCTAAAAACAATTGTTTAGAATAAAAACAGAGTTCTGAAGTATTTAGAAGTTTCAGCACTGCAACATCAATATTGGAGAACCCAAACATAAGGTGAAAGTGAAATCTGATAGGAAGATACAACCAGTCACATTTTTCAGTTTTAGAACTCCACTGTGGTCAAAAAGCAGCATAAGTCTGTGTAAAGGATTTGTTGGGTAGATTTTCAAAAGCTCATCTAAAGATCATTTCACAGCATAAACCAAAGAAAATCAAGGGCTCTATTACTAAAAGAGCAGACAGATCCATGAACAGGTCATTCTCAGAAATCTCTGCACTCACTTGTACAAGAAGAGACCCTAAACTGAAAGAAGAAAAACACAGAAAACAAAGTACCTTTGCGAGACGAGGGACAGTTGTTGGGGAGTTCAAGTGACCAAGCTGTCCAGAGAAATTACTGCCCCAGGAATACACCTGCAAGAAGCAGTGCTGAACATCAGAATGTACGTTTATATAAATGGAAACATACTGAACTGTGGTAGTACAAAACATCAAATGTGCAAACACACACAAGTCAAGGAGACGGGATTCATGTACCAAGACGCAATTCCTTAATTTTCCCTGTCTTCCTACATTCTCAGATTGTCTTCTCACATTCAGAAATGGAATGCACGAAATCAAGTGACAGCAATCTTTAAACATAGTGTTGATGGTACATGCAGAACTTGGGCAGAAAAAGAATTTAGATTCCACACTACTTCCATGCTGCCTCCCGCAAATGGGAACAAAAGTTTAGAAGCAAAAGAAACAAAAAACTAGAAAAGACCAAACACGATAATTATGTCAGAGATAAACAAATGGCAACAATCACTTGTACCTGGGATTTGGCAGTGAGTGCTAAGGAATGATGGCCACCAGCAGAGAGGTGAATCACTTCTTTACCATCAAGGCTTTTCACACACAGCGGCTGAAGCCTGTCAACCCAGAACCCAAAATGCAAGGGAAGAGGGGTAGAAGGTGGGAAAAAGAAAAAATATTATTAGAGGTACTCCTAACGCAAAAACAATCAAGGTTTTATTTTCTTCCCCAAAACAAATTAGAAAAAACAAAGATATAGGGAATCTTCTGGCAATAAATCAGCTTAGTCAAAATGGTCAGGAAGGGCAAAAGTTGATGACAGACCTCACCCCAATCTGAACAAAGTCAAAATATCACCAAAACTGTTACTTATTACAAAGGGAAAAGTCATAATTCATTAATGCTTGGTAACAATACAACATAAAACATGTTACTTAGAGAAACTTAGGTCACAACACTTAAAAGAACAAGAACAAAATGCATAGCATTTGTTTAAATTTGAGAATTTGAGACAGTTCAATACTTAAAATTTGCTAGCAATCTAGTGAATAAAAAAAAACATTTATCAAAGAAACCTCACCTTGGCAGAACATCACCATGCCCTAGCTGTCCTTCCTTCCCTTTCCCCCAGCTCCACACCTCTGTTCTTAGAGAGGGCAAAAGAGCATCAGCTTCACCACTGTAGGTTGGAGTCAGAGCCACAGTCCTCATTTTTGCCCGTCCTACCTTCCGTAAGAGCCTTGGGGAAACTGAGCAGAGGCCAAGAATTAGAAAAATTGCTGATCATTTTGTGGTCAGATTGTGTGTTACACAGTAACAGCATTACTTAATAGTAAGTGATCAAAACTTCTTAAAGCAGTTTTAATTCAAGCCTGAGAACAAAGGTTGACAGGTAAGACAATAGGTTAGGGATACAAAGAAGTAACATAGGTGCTAAAAACAGATAGATGGTCAGTAGTTTTATGAGAACTATGCAGTTACATGAAGCAAATGAACCAAAACAAATTATACGCTAAAGAAAGTGTTTTGAAAGAAAATATATCCTTGCAGCGAACAGAAGATTTCAACACTCCCTAAAACTCCTTTCAAATCCAAGATCAATACAGAACTAAACCATATTCATGTTCAGAGCAATTAACATCACTAAAATCTGAGTGAAGAAGGTCATTAACTTTGAAGTTCAGCAGTGGGAACTGGAATACTTACAGGTCCCTGGCTCAAAACCAGCTCAGTGCGGTATGGATTACAGACCACACAGATTTTTATCTGCTACACAACCAACATGAAAGATACCTTAGGACCATTTCACAGTGTGACTCCTCCAATGTTACCTTAATGTAACAAGAAAGACCATTTGTAAACCCACCGGTATTGGTTTCCTTAGCATTATCTGCTAAGTATTCTTAGCTGCATCTGCTAGTCTTTACTCTCTCCTCTGCTTTCAAGTCCTAAGATATAGTTTAGAATTGATAAACACCTTTAATAGATCATTAGATTTATGTTTTATAAATGTTTGGGGTACTTTTCACTTACAAACCTCCCCATTATTGTAAGTTTTCCAGTGTTTTTTCCCCAACACGCTTATTTACCTTGTGATAACAAGCCAGGCAGGGAAAGCCTTCGACTCCCTCCTTCAGATTCCTCTTCTCTAATATCCACTAAACTGGAACTCTTCTTCCCCTGCATGGATTCCAGTCTGACCTGCTCTTCTCGACTGTCCTTCAGAGCTTCGGGCCCCGGGGACCTGCTGCCTGACTGAGATCCTGGCTCATTGGAAGATGTGCCATAGAAGTTCATGACTTTCTTCAGGGACAAGGCTCCAGCCTCGTACGTGGCAGCCACTCTCACCCCAACTGCTGAGGCACACGAGGCCACCAGGCTGTTCAGGGTGGATGTGCTGCTTCCCGGAGGGCCAGGGATACAAGCACTGAGCTGTTCCTCTTGAGATGGCTAAATTCAAAGGGAAATTGGAAACTATCACAGCAGCCAGCACAGAACAGCAGGATGACGACACACATTCACTATTCAAACCATGGGCTGGACTGAACACCCTATTATGTTTATTATAAATGTTTATTGCAAATTATATATTTATAACTGTATATAATATAAATTATATAAGGTTTTTTTTACACTTAGGTGTACATCTATTGCTCTGAATAATTTTTTTAAAATTAAGACCAAGTACCATTTCTAAATGGACTGGGCTTTGTCTGTTGCACCTGTATTGTAGCTCATACGTAAGAGACTGTAGGTCTTAGGTTTCTAAACACCAACAAAAAAAGGACGTTTGCAAAAAAATATAAAAAGGGATGTAATTTTAAGCTTATTACCAACTTCTCTGACATGAATGAAAGTGCACCAGTGAGCATGCTCTATTTTTAGAGAGACAAGTTTTCTCTTCAGTATGGTAAAACAGCAATTCATGGACTCATTTTGCAAGGCCTATCTTAAAAACAGTCTGGGCTGTGTCCCCTTACACCACTGTTGTATCCATATAAGCTTAGTTAATAATCATCAAATCACACTAGGGACAAACTGACTGAAGGCAATTATTAGTCCCAGCACACCATTACCTGTAATAGCAATCAACTGACCCACCAAATAAGAAATAATGCCCAAAATTATCTCTGACAAATAGTTCGAATATTAAAACAAAGACAGCGAAGTTCCATTTCCCCATCTAATACACAGTGGAAAATAGTATTATTACAAATTTTACAGCTCATTTTATTCTGCCAAAATAAAATCAATCTTTGACTTTTTTAAGCTTCTTTAAAGCTTAGGCTAAAGGATTGGGATTGGTTCTATTTACTGAATTCTATTTCTAAAAGGCATACCTTGCAATACAGGAAAGAAAACTTCATTTGTGTAGGAAAGCAAAGAAAAATGAAGGATTTTACTAATGCTGAAACATTACATTAGACCTCATCTCTGCTCTTCACATGTATGTCAACTGTGGAAGATTCAGCGAATCAATTCCAGTCTTGATTCCTGAAACCGTGCAAGGAAAACAGTGCTCTGGAAATATTCCAGGAACAAGGAGTTGAGAAAGTGAGCACAGAACTATGTGTTTCAGTCATTTCCCAATGCTGGAGTTCTTGCAAGAGTCTGAGGAGCCCACAACTGCTAGAATGCACTTGTATTAGCAAAAAGCAAAAGAAAGAACAGATATATTTACACAATATTCATTTCTCTAAAATAAGTTTTCCTTAGAGTAAGAAAGCATAACTTGCTGAACTACCAAGTTACTGGACAGATTTTATAACTATGGGGGTTTTGTTGCCATTAGAGGCAGGAATAAAAATAATCTGTTTATTAGGTACTGTGAAATTTATTTCCCAGAAGCACTGTGGAGAATGTCTTACTTCAACTATTTAAAAAATAAATAAATTTATGTCTGCACCACACTTTAAATGACAAAAGACATTTTCAGAATTACACTGTTTTGCAAATTAGGCCACAGAGCGGCAGGGTTCCTCACAGGACAGTAGTTAGGTAAGGACTGCCAGACTGCACTGCAAGCTTCTGGATTAGTTTTCTGTCTAGTAACATTTGGGTTCTATCTTCTTCCCTTTGCCCCTAATTACATTTCCTTTTTTTTTTTTTCTCTCTAAAAACCAGAAAACAGTATTTTGTCAGGGAGTCACAAACAGCTTTTGAATCTTCATGTAAAGCATTTTCTGATGCTTACTAAGAGATGAGTACTTGACTGTTCTGCTATAGCATCAAAGCAGTGCTGTTGAATCATTCTCCACACCACACAACGTAGTATTCACGTCTCCCATCCCTTTTTATGAGTTTATGCCACCCCTACATTATTAATATCAGAAACTTTTTGGTCAAACCTTTCAGCAATTTGCAATCCAGAACTTTTAACTGATCGAGAAATTAGATGGATTTGTGAGGGATTTGTTCCAGGTACAGAAATTAAACCTTTACCTTAAAGGTAAATCAGATGAGTACCAGCTTATTGCCCCACACAAATGGAAACCCATGCATCAGGAAACAAAGCACAGAAATTGGCTTACATGGTTCTGGTACTGCAGACCATGAAGAACAGAGACTAAAGCACTGTCAAGGCTCAATGAAGGCTCACAACTGAATAACAACGGAGGACAAAAACAAATCTTCCACTTAAAAGTTGAGAACCACCAGTGAAAAAACCACTTGGAAACTATAAAAACACCATAGCTACATTAAAGTAGAGTAGTACTCTTTTGTAGAAAGAGTAATCTTGTCACATATGCATGAGAAGTTATAGCAAATGATGACCTAGTTATTAGATACCAACCTGTTCAGGTTCTGCACAGATGTTTTTATTCAGGCTCTCATTCAATGAGTGATCTGACAAACCAATTAAGTACTCTTTCATTTCTTTTTTGTCGGAAAACAGAGTATTTCCTGAACTAGAAATTCCAATATCTTCCCGTCCATCACTGCTGGAAAGGCCACTTGGTCCATCAGATTCTAAACCAACAAGCCTATGTTGTTCCACAAGTGGTTTCTGAGAGTCTTCACTTTGGCCAGCTGTTCCACTTTTGCCTTCAGGGGTGTCCGATGACAGACAGAAAACGTGGTTTTCTGGCTGGTTATCAGACAGTGCTACACCCAGTGGGCAGCAGTGACTATCTGAAATGATTACATGATCTTCCTTGTCCATCATGGTAATGAGAGGCTGACTGCAGTGATTGCATCTCTCTGGGATAGGCTTCATTTCCTGCACAGGGAGACATTGTACCAGAGCCAGGCTGTGGTAGGCTCCACAAGCAATCTGGAGCACAACACGTCCTGCCAGGTGCTCTACCTTCTGTGGCTTTGTCACTGGGAAAGTTGTTGTTATGAGACCCAGCTGGCAGCCACTCCCCCAGGCCCATATCTCTCTGCTCAGTGATAGTGCCAGTGTGTGTTCCTCTCCACATGCCAGTTGCAAAATCCTTACTGATAACAGAGGGCTGGTTTCAGAATCACAAATACTGATGAGCTGGGGCTCTGGCACACACGGCTGATTAGCAACTGCGCACTGGCCAGCAGAATTGTCCCCCCACATGTACACCACACCACTCTCTGTCACGGCTCCATTATGGAAGCTGCCCGCTGCCACTGTAATAATACGATGTCCAAGCAAAGTATTTTCTAAGATAGGACTGTTAACACATTCCTCAGGTCCTGATCTCCAGGGCAGCTTTCCAAAACTGTAAACCTCTCCACCTGGGTGGGGAAAAAAGAAAAACAAAACCTAGTATGAGTGTAAAACCAATTGTTAAACCAATACAAAACTTTGAAGACTGCTTCAGACAAACAGATACGAATTCCTAGCTTACTCCAGGCTCTGCAAAACTACAGCTATTGATATAAGAACGCTGCTGGTTGCTCTTTGCAATTGTTGCTGTTAAGTTCTACATTTCACATTAATGTTATCCTGTACATGCAGGTACTGTTAAAATAAGTAGTGCTTTCTGCTAAAAATTCTACTATATTCAAGTCAAGTGAGTTAAGTGTATTCGTTGGTCCTTTCTAATTTAAGAACATATTAAGGACATACAAATGTGTATGAAGAGCTCAAAGTCCTCATCTTTCCAGACACAGATCTAATATCACTTCTAAAAGAAGAAAACGTGACAATAACTGAAGACTGTTATTGCCCTAGATCATTACAATTCAGATGTTTATTACCTTCTGTTAGAAGTAACCCATGATGGATTCCAAGGGCTGCCTGTAACACTGTCTTTCCCCTGAGGCCTGGAAGCCTTTCTGGAGCTACAGAGCAGGAACCAGACTTCCAAACATAGACCAGGCCTCTCTCTTTGGCTCCTTCTGCCTCTTCTGAGCTACAAAGACTGGAGGAAATCGGAATACAATCAGGATGAAGTTTTCCATGGTTCAGTAATGCCTATGTAGGAAACACTTAGCAGTTCAGACATTAGTTTTACTTTCAAGCCAACATATTTAAATTACTATTATCAAACTGTAAATGAAACGCTTTTTAAATAAAAAAGCAAGTGTCTTCTGTTGGAAACCATTAGCTTTCTTCTTATTTATACTTTACCATGTACCAATTGCTCCTATTAATAGTATGTTTAAAACATTACACCTGTAAGAGCTCATCCTTGATACACTTTGATTTCTACCTCTAGAGATAAAAACGAGGTTTTGCTTGTTTGGGTTTCTTTCCTTTTTTTTTAATTCTTAATGAGTTTCTCAGATTCAAATGAGCCAGTCATTCAAATCAACTGAACCACAAAAAAAAATATTCTGAAATAGTATGCAAGTATCAGGGCTTGCAGGAGTGACTGGAACTATTTAAAACTGGCTTAACACTCCAACACACTGTGGTTTGAATGCTCAGTCAGCAACTTCTCCAACTCAGCACAAAGAAATTCATAAGAATTTTGACAAGCCCACAGTTTTAACAATTTGTAGAATCCCTTGATTTAAATACAAAAAGTTGTATTAAGCATCAATACAGACTGCCTTAAATTAAGACTAGACTTAAATTAAGAGTCATGCTTAAATATCCTTAAAACTTTATACATACTAGACTGTTATCTACTCAGAAAGAAAAACATAGGTTTAGCTCTTTATTTGACAACAGCCAAATCATTCACTCCCTGCATAAATCAGTTCCTGCAGCTTGGCATGAACTTGTGAAATTAAATATATTAAGACAGCAAGAAAAGCTTCGATAGAATGACAGTCTTTGTCTAGAAGAAAAAGCACAAGAAATAAAATGTACTCCAAATCTGTACCAACCCCCCAAAAAGCTATTCTGATACACCACACTGCAGGCAAACCCATGCAAGTAGCCCTATTCCTGCAGACTATGGATTTGTTAAACTACATATTTTGTTAACTGCGGTGCACAGGATGAACAACATCTTTATACAATCTGCTTCTGAAACATTCAAGTTAAAACAGCTAAGAAATCAAATTATCTCTCTTAGCTCCTGTGCCCATCGCAAATATCTTTATTTTTCTACAACACAGGAAGGAAAAAAAAAAAGAAAAAAATTAAAAGGTGACAAACCAAAACTCTTCTGAAATTCAAGTAAATAGTTTATTCCATAAAGCAAATACAGTTTAAAACGCAAAGCCCATCTTGCATTTCAAATACATAGGACTTGTGTTTCAAGTAGAAGTAAATTAAAAAGAAACCAATCAAGTAATCTATATGCAAAGAAAAAAAAAAAGGCTTAAAATTCACTATCAATATAAGGATATTTCACCTAAGATAAAAATATAGATTTTACATAGATGGGCAAAGCACTCCAAAGAACACAAAATTATAACACTGAGACTTTTCATCAACATACTGTCCATTAAAATCAGTTCAAAGCCTCATATTTGTGCTTTTATCCATTTAACAGGTCTTCAGAAAACAGTGTAAAACAAATTCGGACATTCACATAACAAGACTTGTTACAAAAACATCTGACCTCTATCAAGTATCTCAGTGCAACAAAAGTCTACTGTAGGGCTACAGATCCAGAACCAAAATTCACAGGTGCAGGTACCAGACAAGAGTTACTGTTCACTTGGGAATGTTACTTTCAAGTTTGTAGCCCATGGCTATGGCTCCACAAGTTACAATGATCAGCTTAAAAAAGAAGTTGCTGTTGTAGCAACTTCAGTGTTCCAGACACAACTGAAACTGAAGCTAAGTTAATAATCTTCCCTTTAGCGTGAGTTACATAAAGAGTATGCTGATATCACTTAATTTTCCAGGATGATCATGAGCTGGCCTATTTCAGGGAGCCTCTGTGGTTTCACCTGGCTGCTCATTCTCACCTTCTTTCCTGTGAGTCCATCTGTCAGTGGCAGCACTCCATCACCACCAAATTGTTCCTTTTTCAAAAGGAACAATATAATTTTCACAAACTGAAAAACATAAAAACCAGCTATTTAATTGCAAATAATATAAAACAATAACAACAACAAAACCCAAAAACCCCCAAAGGTTTAGCTCCTGCATTCAATAAATAAACACTTCCACACTGCTAGGATGTTCCAAGTATTTATATTTAGTTCACTCACACTGAGTTGGCAGTCAAAAGCTAAACAGCCAGACTTGTCCTACTTACGCATCTCACAATAGGTCTATTGTAAGGATAGAATGAACAAAACTTCGTTCAAATGCAGAAATTTACATCAGTCTCTCTATACAATTCTCATTATACCACTCGAGAAACATCAAATTGATTCATTTTCAGTCATAAGACAGAACTAAATACTGAGCTAAATTTAAAGCGAACAGATTTGCATGAGCAGAAATTGATCAGGAGCAGAATTTGCAACTGCATTCCTGAACCAAAGCACACATCACCATTAGAAGGTACAGTTCTACCTGGGCAGAAATGCAGAAAGCCAAGTAACAGTTCAAAACATTTCTTCATGCAAACTGGTATCAGAGTGCCTATGGAGATAAAAGACAACCATGGAAGGCAAGGAGAAAAAAGCAGCTGCTCTAGCTACAATTTCATCCTTTCAGATTTTGAATTTTGTAAGTTCACCCTCATGCCTTTCCATCCTCATGAAGATACCTTGGTATTACTTTTCTTGGAATAAAACAAAGCTACAATTAGTCTTTGTTTCTTATGATCTGTTTGGCTTTTTTTTTTAGTATTCAAAGAACCGTGATTTCTCTTGATTCATTGCCTTACTACATGAAGTATTACAAATTTTAGTTACATTAAAGCATGTTTATAATCATATTTATTCAAACAAAGTTTCATATATAAATGCATTAGACCTGTTGCATTATTATAGTTGCTGTCTGATATCTACTGTAAAAAAATCAGAAAATAAATTAGTTAGTATAAGTCTTAAGACCCAGAATAAGTAGTCTGAAGCTTCTGCATACAGAAAACAGAAATAAATATGGCCAGTCTTGAATACAAGAGACAATATATGCAGACCTGTAACTCTCATACAGAAGTTTCAACGCACACTTGGAAACAGTAATCATCAAGCTGATAAACAACTAACAAAACCTCCAACACTTTCACTGGAGTGCTCTGAATAATGAATTACCACACAGACCTTCACATATAGAAACAACACAGCATACCAAACAATTCCAGTCTTTCAGATACAGGACACCAAAAAGTGTGATTTGGGCTTCAGAACTGGCAAAGAACAGACCTCAAAAAGGCAAAGATTTGATAACATAGTATTGTGGTATGCACCCTGCTCTAAAAAAAAAAAAAAAAAAACCCAAAAAACAGAGCATGCTTTCTAGGAACACAAAGACACACTTGTCACCAGAAAGATACCTCTTTCAAGACAGTCTCTCCTTCCTCAACTACAAAAGAAAAAAACCACTTAATATTTTAAAAGTTAACTTTTACAATTGTAATAAAGGAAGTCTCACAAATATAAACAACAGAGGTGTTGATGAAATATCAAAGGAAAATGGAAGCCCATTTTTGGAACCTTAACTTCCTGATATGCTCAGAGTAAGTACATTTAGGGTCTTCTTTAGCCTACTCAAAACCACCTAACCCTATCAATCATTCTCTTGAAAATGCTGCCACTTCCCCTTTGTGAAGGACTCTAGCCTCAAATAAAAAGATCCAGTGGATCACTGAATCAAAGAGATGAAAGCTTTGATAGAGTAACTGTAGTATCAACAAATATACCATTTACATTGCATATAGTTATTTGAGGTTAAGGAACTGAGGCTTAAAATTCTTGACTTCTAGAATTTACAGATTTTTTTTTAAAGGACTCGAAGAATTTTTTCATTTTCATGAGCCTCAACACAAAAAAAATTTATTCCAATTGTCTTAAAACCTTCTGATTGTAACAAAACAAAGTTAAAGCCAGGCATCTGATTAGCTGTTTTGGAAGATCTCCCTTCAAGGTCAAACTGAAAAACTATTTACATAATTATTAAGTAAGAAAGCTGCAACAGTGGCGAACTAGAAACTAAGAGCATGATATGATGGCAGTGATAGACTTTTTTTCTTTACAGAAGCTCACACTTAGGGTTGCATTAGCAAGCATTTATGCATATAAGGGAGAAGGAAAGTCAAACTGTTTTCTTTCCACAGATGAGACATCTTTAAGACATTTTCAAATCACTTTCACTTTCCCTTCAAGTTTTCACTCACTCCTAGAACAGCACAATATTATTCCTATTTCACAGCTAACCCAAAATACAGGTTGCTTTACCACAGCTACAAAATAAGCAAAATAATTGTAATAGAAAGTTTCTTCCTCCCAATAGAAACAAGTAATTTTCCTTGCTTATTCTCACATTACATTATTTCCTTTCCACTAAGATTGCCTGAATTGTTATTAGATTTAGCATTCATGGAAGTGAACAGCCAGGCACAAAACAACACTCCTGCACGGAAGCTCACTGGGATACCAGCACCTTGACTGCTCTGCCCATACTTTTACTGTCTACATTTTTGTTTCAACGCTGCAAGAGGAAAGCAGCAAGGAGTGCCAATGATGAAATGGGTTTGTGCTCCAGACAGATGGTCACTGGCATGACACTGATGTCACAGTCTCCACTTACACAGTTAAAAGCTAATTCTCCAGAAAACAAATGCTACCACACCGTAACAACTACCATGGGAATGACGTGGAGCAAATATTACTCTCATTCTCATGAACTGTGCTCTTTGCTGACCATTTTTAAGTGAGCACCAGAGGTATGAAGGTAACCTTACATTCAATGCTGAACAGCAACAGCTGGTATGCCCCTGATTTTCAGAAACATTGGAAATCCCATGAGCTTCATGTGCTTATTTACCTACTATAAACACTGCAAATATTTCTACAGCTTTCACACGTTTACTCACATGCTTCCTAACACATTTTTAATAAATTTGTTGTATCACATTTAGTAACAACTTGCAGAACCAAGACTGCATGTTTGTTATACAGAATTACCTACTCAGGTTCTGAAGAGGTGATCTCCAAGCTTCCTCATTCAAAACAGAGTTGTCAACACCAGTCTGGTCTATACACATCATTTACTGCTGCTAACTGTGGCCTCCATACAATGCATGACCAGTTCAAGAAGTCCCTGTGTTTTGGTCAGCACTAACCACTGCTTTTAACATTGTGTGATTAAGATCTGCTCACAACAACACAAAACAACTGGTTACTGAAAGACAGCAGCGATCCCTTTGGATGAGGGTGCAGAGCTTTTAATGCCAGTTCCAGTGAATGCAGGATGGCAGCAAAATACAGCAGTAAAGAAGTCCTTTAAAAAAAACCAACACAGCGGAAAATTATCTGCTACAGCATGCAATTAATAATTTAAAATTTACCACACTCCTATGAGATTCAAAAAATTCTGAATGTCCTTCTGCCTTTTTTTTCTTTTGAAAGTACACCTTAATTTAGCACATTCTCAAGTGCTTCCTCTTCTAAAGACAGTTCACTCTGCAGAAACTGAAGATGGTAAATACAGCTAGTTTATATAAGCTGCTGCCCTACAACCAAAGTGATAAACTATAGACCATCTACGACCACTCCGGTTATTCCCCAGTGCCTCACCAAAATATTTTCGTTCTGGAAGAGGAGGTCTGTGACAGCCAGAGCACGGTATGTCGCCTGTACAGGATACTGCAGCCACAGTAGGACCACTACTCAATACACTCCAAAGCTGAACTGCATTTACCCCTGAGCAAGCAAGTCAGTTAAAGGCACAGAACTTTTAAACTCAAATGGAAGGAGATGAAAGGCATGTCAGTTATAGTTCGGGGGTCTCTTTCCACCAAGAGGGAGGAGACCTTTCAGACCCTACAGAAATACACCTCGATACCTCCGCTGTACCAGCCCATCGCAGTGCGGTTAGCGTTGGACAGCCAGGGTCCCTCAGAGCTGCTCTTCAGCCTCTCCCCGCGTCCCCAGGCGCAGCCGGGGGCGGCGCAGGGCCTGTCCCGTGTCCCGCAGAGCAGATGCGGGAGGCGCGGGAGGCGCGGGGAGCGCGGCTCCCCTCAGGCGCTGGTCCCCCTTCGCGCGCAGCCCCGCGCGCAGCCCCGCGCGCAGCCCCGCACCTGTTGCCGCCCTCACCCGCGCGCTGCCCGCGGCCCCTCGCGCCGCCCGGCTGACTCACGCGGGGGCGCGGAACGCGCAAAGGGCGGGGCCAGCGCCGCGCGAGCGCCGACGGGTCCCTGCCCGGGCCAAAACAGGCAGAGACGGGAGCGACACGTGGGCGTGTATCGGGAAGTACTCGAGGTGTAATTAAAGGGTCCGGGCACGGCCCGCCCGGCATTGGTGACAGCGACAGTGCCCGGTCGGCCCTTCCTGCTCCGCAAACCCTCCCGTCAGCTGCTGTTTTAACTGGGAGCGGGCCTGCGCCACAGTTTCCGCAGGGCCCAACGTAGGGCTTCCCCTCGGGACCAGCCTGGTCTAAGGAGATGTGATGCCACAGGTGCATGTGCGTGCACGTGTTTGTGCGAGTTATGCACACACGTGTGTGTGTTTTCTACCGGGACAGATTTCACAGAATACATTTAAAATACATACTCATAAATACACCAATATGCGTATATACACCTTTGTGTGTATATACACATTATATATACATATATGAATACATATATATATATATGCACACATCCCTATATGGATATATACATGTGTTTCTATTTGACTAAGTTCTGTAAAATGTACTTTTAATGTTATGTCACCTCTTACTCAACTCTTTTTTTATGTTGCCTGAAGCTTTCATTTAAAAACATGGTTCCAAAGACAGGTATAGACTCTTCTGTACAAATTCTTACATTTTCTAAGGATGGCTATTAAACATTTCTATTAGAGTGTTTCCTCCGCTAACTGGAATGATTGCTCCTTATTTTTTTCAATAACAACAACCCCCAGCTAGAACCATGCTTTCTTCATTTATCAGCTCTGATTACCTGGCAAAAGTTAGATTACTTGTCTTTGTAACAGTATTTCCCCTCTACTCCCTGACACAAAAAGTACAGAAGACTAAAATTTATAATCTTCATATGAATTTATATGTATATTTTATATTGTCTACTTTTTGTGCATTTTTCTTTCCATTCTTCTAAAATGCAAGTATTATTTAGTTACAACACTAGAACTGTTTTCCAGAATAAAACACTACATAACCAGTTTGTTACTGAGTGTATTGCATCTACACAACCTTTCTCTGTGCCAGGACAGCACATCTAAATTACTGCTGTTTCCTGATGGCTCAAAGGATAGTTGGAAAATAAAGAGAAGACCAAAGTCCATGATGATATTTAGCAAATTATGGCTAATGGGAGTGCAAAATAAAGTCATATGAAGGAAATCAAGCCTTCCAGGTATGTTAGCTCCTTCTTGCCATGCAAAGGCTGAGTGGCTTGGTTGCAACAAGACAGAAATTGTTCCTGCCTTCCCAGGAAATTTTTGCTCTAAAGAAATCCTTTTGCTCAAGGAAAGAGTGTTATTCTTAAACATCAAAACAGTGAAGCAAAGGGAAGATTTCATAGGATGCATTCAAATGAAAACTGAGGGACCTAATGGATCGGCATAAAAATATCACAGGCTGATGTTTGCTCCCTCAGCTCTTGGTAGCATTTTCTGTGTGTGGGTTGGGTGTTAGTCCTGGGAAGCTGCACAGTGAGTTCTTCTCATGCAGGACTGAAAGAAGGGGACTTTTGTCTGTCCATATCCAGGGTAAATCCCTGGATTTACCTGTGTGTTCCCTGCTCCACAGTGGGTAGGATTAATCATTTTGCTCTGATTATTCTAAGATATGGACGAGAGTGTTTTCTATCAGCTGCGGCACATCGCATCTCTTAGCCACATAATCCAGCAGGGACAGACAGGACCCCATGCTGATGTAAATGCCACAGCAAGGACAGTCAGTGAGCAGCTCCTGCAGAAAGCACAGCTCAGCCACTCCGCTCAGAAAGCTCAGCTGAGAGCCTCGAGGCTCAAGTCTGAAGCCAACTACTGCTGTAGGCAGGGAGGGAAGACAAAGCCTATTCCTGTATCCCTTCATTATCCAACTTACTACTGTGAGTTGCTTAACTGAAAGAAATGTGTACAAGCAGAAAGTTTAGATTTATTATTTCTCTATCTTCAGGTATGAGAAATGTTGGCTGTTTTTGGAGGGCATGTGCCAAAAGAACTGAAATCAATGGAGCTGCTCCAGGGGTGCATTTGGAGTTCCAGAGGAAAACTGCAGAAATCACAAGACTGCTTGAGGCAGAGACCTCATGTGAGTCATATGAGCTGGTATTACAGACACAGAGGGATGAGGAGGAGCAAGGAGAAAAAAAGAAATACAGTTTAATTTAAACGGGACAACATGGGAGACATGCTGTCTGTAAGTGCTGTCAGACCAGGATGCTGCAGCTGCTGTTCACAGAGAAGGGACTCCCAACAAATCCAAGGCCTTCAGCACATGGAAGCAGTGACTACAACAGAGGTATTTAATATCACATTGTGATACTTCTGCATTGAGATGGGCTAAGCCTGGGTGCTTCCACTTGCGGGAGTGCAAAGCTGTCACATTTGCTTCTAACCAGACAGCATCAAACTTTGCAGCTTCAGGTTTGTGAAGCTACTGAAAGAGGAATCTGTACCTTAGATGACAATAAATGCCTTTGATGGGATGAGCAGGGAGAGAAGATTGCACTTCAGCAAGTTCTGTGCCAATGAGGAATTGTAAAACAGGGAGGCAGCCAACAACTTACAGTTCTGGAGGAGGCAGCATACCACAGATTGCAAATCCTGTGTTGTCAAATTATAATCTATTCAATATAGCTGCTCAGAAGGAGCTTGCAGCCTGCTTGCCATTCATTGGTACCTTTTTTATAGTTGTGTAGTGTACAGCACTGTTATGCTGTATGGGCCAAATTAACTGGCTATATACATTATACAGTGGTGAGGAAGGAGGAGGTGAGGGGTGAGGGATTAAGGGGGATAAGAATACATAAATGTAAACTTCCTGAAATGTCACTTCTGCATTTGGTTTCTGGTCCCTTCCCTAACAGGTTACTTAGAGATGAATAAATCCAGGGTAAGGGGGAATAACATGCATTTAGAATGATGCTGGCAGAAGTACCCTCTGCAGTTAAGGCGGCTTTACCCTTGTGTGTTCTGAATGAGTGCTACCATTTACCAACACAGGAATACACAGACATTTGCTGCCCAGAGATCTGTGACTGGTAGAGAGACAGATGAAAATGATGTGAATTGCTCAAAGCCCCTGCAGTCGAGGAGAAAGAAAATAAACTCATCAGTAGAATGGTAGTTTGCCAGTGACACAGTTTGTCCCCTTTTCCTATGCCAGCGGTCAGATGTAACCAGAGCATCCCTTTCTCTACCCTCTCTGCAGCCCGTGCAGCTCCACATCCTCCAGAGCTGGAGGTATAGAGACCTTGGACTTACACTGATTCTTTCCAGGAGCAGGATGTTGTGGAGTGGCTCAAATGGGTGAGGTGCAGCATCCACAGAGCCAGACAGGAGATATTTTATACTATGGTTATTCCAGCCATGAATCAATATTTAATTACTGAATGACCTGCTAGCTGCTTCTTGTTCTACCCAGCAATCTAAAACACGTACCAATTTCTTCATGAAGCAGAGACAAAGCATCCCGTTTGGAGCTGCCACTTCCTATGTACATCTGGAGAAGCTGTGTGAAGGATCCTGTGCAACTGTGTACAAGGGGATCAGCAGGTGAGCAGTATTGCCTTCCCAGTGCTTGCTGAAAACACCTCTTATGGGAGATAAAGGCAAATCAAAAGTCCAGTTTTGCCTTTAACCAGGATATTTCCAAAGCCCCACTCCAATTTTTCAGGGAAGTCCTCTAGTGCAGCCACGGAGGCACCACAAAGACTCTTTGATCCGCAGAAGAGTGCCAGGAGATCATCTGGCTGAACCAGGGAGGGAGCAAAGGTTTTTGTTGAAGTGGGGGATCTCTGCATGATTGAAAAATTGGGGGTGAGGTCATGCTGCCATCACACAGGGGCAGGAAACTTGTGAGAGGGTGGAGTGGGACCACTGCTCAAAGCATGCTCTAGCAATACCTAGACAGCAGCACGGTGCTTCTCTAGCCGGGTGGGCTGGCTCCCAGCTCACTGCTGATGACCACAAGATGGAGGAGGTTCGTAATTCTCTTCTGAGCTTGGCCTGGGTGTGTCAGCAAGCTGTAGAAATTTTGCTTGGGTGTTTGCTTGGGAGACTGTTAATGTTATCATGCCGAGCACTGAGATGCTTCATGTGACCTTCTACTGTGACCTGACAGGATCAACAGCCAGCTGGTGGCACTGAAAGTTATCAAGCTGGAGGCAGAGGAGGGAGTGCCCTTTACAGCCATTCGGGAAGGTAAGACATAGAGGAGCATTTGTTTTAACCTGGAAAACAGGTCTCCCTCAGTCCTTTCTTGCTTACTCAGTGTGCCAGCTGTCCTTCTCCCAAAACTCTGAGTTTCCTTATCCTTTCATGGAGGAGGTCTTTGTGCTGGGCTGGACAGGCATGCAATGGACAGAGGAGGAACCTCTGGAGCATGCACTTGTGACAGATGCATCCATGCCTGTGATAAGGAGAGTGCCAGCTGCAGCCAGAGCATGTTCTGTCTAGCAGTGTCTGGGCCCTCTTGGACCTTCTGCTTGCTGCCTCCTTTGCAGCTGCTTTCTCACTCCCTCTAGAAACTACACAGCTTTTGCCACTGCTGCATTGGGCAGTTGAAGATTTTTTACTACAACCATGACACTTTCCTGGCTGATACCTGGAGCATCACAGATCCCAGCCTGAAGAGAGATAGTTTCAATAAAACTGATGTTTAACAACATCTGTCATTTCAGCCCGGGGAGAAATTCTTCTCATCAGTCGACTCTGTAGAGCACTGGGCAAAATGCACCTTTCTCAGTTTCTTGGAGAAAGAAATGCTTTTGTGCAAGTGCTTGATTTTGGCTGAATGCATTTACATTTCCCTACAGACTGAGTTCACAAGCCTGGTTGACTGAGGTTTCTATTTTCATCTCCTGTACAATCCCAAGAAGACCATAATCTATTTTCTTCCATACACAGAAATATGCAACTACTGTGCCAGTCTGTTTTATGGTATTAGTAAAAGCTATCAAGACATCACATGTACTTTTTTTTTTTTTCACTTCTTACTGCACTTGTGAAACTAGGGTTAATCTTGTCACGGGGATGGAGAGTCAGGGACCAGATGTGCCAGCTTTCCCAGAGCAACAGTAGCACAGAAGGACTCTCATAGCTGTCAACTCAGAATAACAAGAGAGGTCACTGAATCCACTCCAGGTTTATAACTGTAATTAAGACAAGAAAGTTTACGAAGTCCTTAGTCCAATTCTGTGTGAAAGCAGAGACACACCTATACATGCCTATTTAAAGAATGGCTTGTGTTACAGTTTCCTATACACTCATTTGCTGTGGTGCTTTTGCTCTGCATTTACACTTGTAGCCCACCAGTAAAATAAGCCTTAAAAGCTTTATCTACATCGAACTAATGATGCACTAAAGATCAGCACCCCTTTAACATACTCTACTGGACAGGCTGAGAGTCTTAACTTCATTCATTATGGGAGAAAACAAGGGTGATCCTATGAAGGATCTGCTTTAAATAGGTCTTTTGTGTGCTACTGAGCTTTGCAGCATCTGACACCTCAAATTTACAATGTAAGTCAGTAGCAAAAACAAAGCACAAGATTTATTAACGTGGCGTATTCTCTGCTACCCTGGAGGAATGTGCTCCCCTGACAAAGAGACGCTTCTCCCCAGGAAGCCCCGCAGAGACAAAATGCGTTTAAAGCTCGGTTCTGGCAGTAGCACCTGACACCCCAGCAGGGGGTTGTAGAAGCAACAAAGTGAGTAGCAGTTCCCAGAAGCCTGATTGAGGTACAGGCCCTGAATCCTCCATTTTAATGTGGACCCTCTGTGCCGCTCCTCTGGAGCAATAGCTCCGGTCGTATGGAATTTTTGTGGTGTCACAGAGTCAGGTTATCATGTTCTGTAGCACATGGGCTCCAGCCAGAGTATCTTTACTGGGTTCATGGGCAATTAAGGTGCACTGTGGATGGAGCGTGTTTAAGGTCCATACTGCTGTGCACTAGCAACATACTGGTGGTAGCTAAGTGGACTAGCATCAGTAGTAAAGACAGTTTAGCTGCAGTAGCACGAAGCTCTGTGCAAGAACTACTTTGCAATCTGCTGTTTCCAGTAGTTGTGCTGAATCAGGCATCCTTTAGTGCTCAGTAGTCTCAGTACTGACACAGGCTTGGGCCACAGCTGTCACACAGTGTAACTCTGGCAGTAGGTCTTTTAGAACCAGGTGAAATTGTTACGGTTGCAAAAGGCACAGTGCTAATCCGGTGTAAACTTACTTTGCCAGCATGAAACTCTTCAGACATCTTTTTCAGATTGTTTGAAAAACAAAAAGGCAGCTTTTAATCATGACCAAAACTCTGCCTCCCACAGCTGGCCCATGCTCTGTATTGTGTTCTTCAGCTAATTCAGCTGAAACAAGACTGCACACCCATGCCTTATCTGAATGAAATTTGTAGGATTGCATGCTCTGACAGTAAACTAATTTGGTTTTAATCAGCAGGAAAATGTGGATCTGGAACAGCTCTGAGACTATTCTGCTATGTCAGAAGCTGACCTAAAATCTCAAGTCAGGGACATCTGTTTTTTTGGGGCTTCCGTCTGTGCAGTTTGTGTTCACTGTCTGTGAACATCTGGGTCAGATTCTTCAGTTGTGCAAGTGACCTACAGTAAAAGTAATCCCAGCTTCACCTCTTCCCTACATCCCTCCTCTGTACAGAGTTACTGCAATATTGTGTAACACTTTAGGTAGAAAATGATTAAGCTGTGCATGCTTTTCCCCCATGAAGAGTTTCTGCTGAGAAGCTCCTTTCAGGAGTGTGCTGGCTGGAGCCTGCTCTAACATAACAAATCCAATGCACAGCCAAAAGGCTCAGAAGGCTGCAGCTTTTGTCTTAGTGTAAGTCAGTGCTCTGTGGTCTATATGGGGCCAGAGACTCTTCCATGTGCTGCCCCCTCCATCACCACACCCTGGATGTGCCAAGGCTTGGCAAAGGCATGTCAGGACCTAAGGACCAGGGACACACAGTTGCAAGAGGCTGAAAGAAAAGCTTGCCCAAGTTTTATAAATACAAACAACTTACTATTCACTCAGTAACTTCATAATCTCTGTTCTTAGAGTTTTTAACTAGAGACGGTAACCAATATGCACAAAACTAAGCTCAGAATTTAGCTTATAGCTACAGTGATTTCTTTTTGCAGATTTTTGCTCTGTTGTTGTAAAGCTGGAAACTGGTAGAAGCTCAGCTTTTCCCAGAAGTCTCTCGTAAGGGCTTTGCTGAGGGCACACACCAGGAGGTGGATGGGAGAAGGATGAGAAGCTCAGTGACAGGCTGGGGGCTGCTGCATTCTGGCTCTGGGAGCTCCCAGGTCTTGCATCTCAGCATTTACCTTGAAGAAGTTACTTCTCCTCAACTTACAAGCTGACACCTGGGAACTGTGAACTCTGACAGAGGCAAGATCCCACCTCTGGGAGAAGGATGGGTTCCTGCCAAGCCTGGAGCACTGATGCTTGCTGCTCTACGGAGCTGTTCCATCCTCCTTCAGGCTCCGTAGCTGCCGCTTCTTACAGAACCGCCAAGTCTGGACTATTACTCCCCAGTTTTTTATTTTCACTGCCTTGTTTTGTGCATGATCTCCTTCCACTTCCAACAGTAGTAAAGATGATCTTCCTCTTGTGTTTTCCCAGCTTCTCTTCTCAAGTGTTTGAAACATGCCAACATTGTACTGCTTCATGACATTATCCAGACCAAGGAGACACTAACATTTGTCTTTGAGTACATGGTGAGTAGATGTTTTTCTAGGTTCCTGTGGAGCTAGTACTGGGAAGTACTGGGAAGTAGCTGCAGAATGAATTTACTGCACTATGAGACATCTACAAAGAAACGAGTTGTAATGCTTCAGTGCAATGATTGATTTTCCTTCTTGATCTCCTGCTTTCCAGCCACACAGCCTTACTCTTTTCTTTCTGTATATGCGACAGCTGTATGCAAAAATAATTCCACATCTTGTGTCCACTGGGGTGGCAGACTATTTACCTCCATTTCTGCCTCACCAACACAATAAAAGTACTGTTTTTGAGCCACATTGAGGATAGGAAATAATGATATGAGCTCACATCCCAGCTGGGGTCAGATTTGGCACTGACCCCAGTGGCTCACCATGACCAAGCTGTGAGTTGCTCTCATGGGGAGACTGGGATACCAATAAAATTCTCCACATGAATCTTGCTACTTCTCTTGCTTTTGTTGATAGTCAACCAAATTATAAAGCAAGTACAGAAATTATGTCTTATTGCAGCTTTATGATTACTTCTGGCACAAGTATGAATTTGGTTAACCAGCAGCTTCGTGTCATAAATGCTGGGGTGAGAGGTCAGCCAGGTCCCTGATGTGACCCAGAACTTAAGCACATCCTGTGTGCTGCATCAGACCAGATGCTCACCAAGGCGAAATAGGCACCTTTGTACCAGTTGCATATTTTTCCATTTACAGAAGAGGCATTGTTGGTAGAGGCATTTTATAGCAGCTTTGCCTCAAGTTCTTCTCTTTTATTTAGCACACAGATCTAGCACAGTACATGTGGCAGCATCCTGGAGGACTCCATTTGTGCAATGTTATGGTGAGTTCCTTAAAAGACTTGTATCCCTTAAGGCATGAGGAAGTGTTATTTTCCACTATGTGTGGTCCCTGTAAATTACTTCCTAATATTTAATTGTTACATGTATGACAAAAACTTTGGAGAAAATCTGGCTTTGATGATGTAACAAGCTTCCTCTCAGTCTCCAAGCCTTTTTTCAGTTAGCCCCTCTTCCTATTTTCTGAGCCTGCAAGTGGACATTCAGCTTTTGTGAACAATGACATCTTGTGGCAAGGAAACCTATATCTAGACAAATTTGTATTCTCTTATTGCTACATCACGTTATTCATCTCTCTAATTAAAAACTCTCAAATCTCATTCTCTCCTCATTTGGAACTATCTTCATATTTGCAGTCATTTAAGTCCTTTTTGTTTCTACCATAGCTTTTGGGATTGGTCGACTAGATCTGAGCACAGCTGAACAGGTACCCTTACTTTATAGACTGATGGTATAACAGTCGCCTGCTCTCCTTTGTATGCATCTTCACATTTAATTAACTTTCAGGACTGCTGCTGCACACTGACTTAAGGTTTCAGAGCAGATGTCCTCAGTAAATGCCTGGGTCCTTTTCCTGAGCAACTTCAGTTAATTTATCTTACAGCTGTCAACAATAACTTTGTATCTTATCAAACTGCCTGTTCATCTGGCTTTGTCAGATCTCTCTGAAGTTGCTTACTGTCACTTCTTATCACAACTAATATAAATACCTCTGTCATCTTCAAATGTTGCCACATTGTTCACATCTTTTTCCAGATAGTTGTTATGCAACACCAATTCTAATGAAGTTTTTTGGGGCCTCAGATTTTAAACATCCTTAAAGCTCAGATACATCTGGGATGCAATGTAGTAGTTTTGGCACAGATCTCAAGGGTTTGGCTACCAGACATGCTCGTAAAGCACATGGAGCACATGGCTATAATATGTACTCACTGGCATTTCTGTGAGTAAACACTAGCTAGCTGCTCTGCTTTCCTGTCCGGAATCCTCACTGTCAGCAGGAACTGAACTGCAAAATTATTTACTGCTCCTTTAGGAGGGGCATCTAGCTTGCTTCATTTTTGCTGACAAATGCTGTTTGTTTTTTCTGAGCGATTCCTATGGAATATGATACAAGTATGCAGAATGTTCCAGGGACACTTTTCTGGTACAAAAATGACCTATGGGTGTCACTATTTTTCCTCCTCTTCAGACTGAACTTCTGGTGAAAAGTATCTTTTCTCTGGTGAAATCTTATTATTTTTGCTGTGTTTTGTTTCTATCCACCGTCCAACTTCATACCTTGTTTCAGCCCAACTTATTTTACCCCAAGCTTATTTAGACTACCATGATGGTGGGAGTTCCTTTCTTGCTTATTTTTCTTCTTGCTTGCTTGCTTCATTCATAATATCTTATTTGCTGTATTTTTAAAATCAGGTCCTCATGTCTTCTCCCATCTTGAAGCCAACAGTTCCCATTGCAGGGTCAGTCAGTTCCCTGCTCCACTGGTGGCATGTGCAGCGGCCTTGGAACTCAGTCAGCTGGTGCCATCTGGCTCAAGGGGCAAACCTTCAGCCCCTTAGGCTTTCATTTTCTTTGGCTGTGTGTCTTTGTGTCTTTGTCTTGAGCACTGCAGTCAACACAGCTGCTGTTCTGAAAGCTGGGTCTGTGTTTTGGCAAGCTGACCTTGCTCCTGCAGTCAGCAGTCCATCCCTAAAGAAAAGTTAAATTTCCAAAACGTGCATTTATGGACTGCAGTTAAACCTCTCTCCTGGCCAAATATTCCACCCTGAAAACCTCAGAAAGCTGTAAGGCAGTCATAACCTACCACAGTTTTCTCCTCCTCAGCCAGCTCTACTCATTTTGGGGATTTTTACTGGTTTCTTACTTGCCTTGCCTCTGCTTTGTTCCAGGGTTCTCCTAAAGTTCAGAGTTAATGTATCAATGCAAAATCACACAAAAGCATTTCAGTTCTTTGTCGGCTTTTCCCAGCTCTTCATGTTCCAGCTTTTGCGTGGCCTGGCTTACATCCACAAACAACACATTCTTCACCGTGATCTGAAACCCCAGAACTTGCTCATCAGTTGCCTCGGTGAGCTCAAATTAGCCGACTTTGGTGAGTCACAGTTTGGATACAGCTGTAGATCTGCTCAGACCAAAGCTGTTACATGCATATAGATCTGTATCATGTATATAAATCTTATACACATTAAGGCAGAGAAGCATAACCTTTTCTTGAACTTCAGGAAACTCTTTCTGTGGTCAGTCCAGCTTTCTTGTATTTATACTGATAGGTGCAGGGATTAACCTCATTTAAGTCAGAGCAATTACTGCCATGTCAAACTAGTTCAAGAGAACAAAGAATCAACTCCTCTCTGTTCAGAAAATAACGTAATGTATAGAGTCCACAGCAATGTGTGACCCAAAAAGCTTTCTTGGCATTGGTTTGGGATATCTGCTTCAGTGTCAAATGATAAAGCCTGCAAAACACAGCCTATTGCTGTGTATCTGCCCCAGAGGTATATTGCAAAAACATTTTCTTTGTCAATTGCTTGTAAGCTGCATTGAGATTACTTGTGTTTAAAGAGAAAATAATGTCCTGTTTCCATTTATTATCATCTATGCACTGTACAGGTAGAAGGACTGTCCTAACACAGCAGTTCTTTGTTGGTTTGTTGGGTTTTTTTTGCAGGCCTTGCTTGTGCCCAGTCCATCCCCAGACAAACATACTCCTCTGAAGTTGTGACACTCTGGTACCGTCCTCCTGATGTGTTGCTTGGAGCTACAGCTTATTCTTCTGATATAGATATCTGGTACTGACCAATATCAAAGCATCTGGGGTTCCCTGGGAAAAAAGATTTTTATCTGAACTGAATTAAAACGGCCAAAGTTACAGTAGATATGGTTGTAAGTAGAGGAATTAATACCTGTGAGCAGAAAATGTGTGAGCAGTGTGGAGTTTTGTAGAAGTTTCATAGAGGGTTCACAGAAGTTTTTTGGGAATGACATCACTACATCTCAGCCATGGATTGATGTAAACCTCATCTGATAATATTTATGAGAGGTATGCATCTTGTCTGGTAACATGTATGAAGCACTTTCACGTCTTGCAACAGACCACTTTTGCTCAATGCAAGTGTATCTATGTAGTCAGCTGAGTCAGTAGTAACTCTCTACAGAATTGGCATTGTGAAAAAACAATGGATCCACAACTGCACCATCAACTTCTTTGGCCATAGTAACAAAATGTGCCATTAAAGGGCTTCTTAATGAGTCTGGAGATAGAGGGGTGTCTGAGATTTTAATTATTTCTGTGATATTTTGTCCTTCTTCTCAAAGACCATGTCTCAGATGCAGTCTGTATTTCACACAGGAAAAGGGCTGTGTCTGTTAAAGCCTTCCTACCTTATGAGCTCTACCCCAAAATCTTAATGTGTTTGGGAATTGAAAGAAAACAAGCTGCACGTTCATAGAAGGGAGAGTCTCTGAGAGTGGGCAGAAAACAGGAGAGGCTGAAGGCTTCACAGGGTCCCAGTGGCCTTTTTTGCTGGCTTGGATGAGTTGCTGGGCTAACTGTAAGGTTCATCAACCTTCTGGCTCACTTCTGCACGAGCCTGAGCCCACTTCCAGCAGCACAGTCCTGACATACTCATGGACAGCATGCAGCTCATGATGTTGCAGGAGACCTCCCTTATTCTGGGCAATTTTGCATCTGTAAATGGTATTGCTGCTTCACCCTTTCTTCAGACCAGTTAATCTTCTGCTTGTACCTATCCCACCAGGACTTATTCTTAACTACTGCAGAGTCAAAGGCTGGGAAAGGGTAGGAGTGCACCAGGCTGAAGAATGTGCAAAAGGGCTGGCTAAGTTTACAAACAGCAGAGCTCCAGGTCTTCACAGGCTGTATCTCCCTCCCGAGGTCTGCAGCTTATTAGTGACCTAAGTCTGGAGGGTAGGTCAGGGAAACGGAAGTTTTTAGATTGTTTACTTCCCTAGGACTGCTGCTAATTTAATTATTTAAAGACTTCTCTAAGGAGGAAAACCTTGCTAAATTCTAATGGTTTCCAGCTGCTAAGCCAGTCTAAATAGTCCTGTCTACTACCCCCACCACCTATCATTTTTCCTTATAGACAGTCTCTCAGAAATATCTGCTGAGTTTGAAGAAGATGCCTGCCTAGCAGATTAGAGGGTTTGTATCAGGCATAAACCTGTTGGTTTTTTTCCCTGAAAGCTGACCCCTGTCCAAAGCCAGCTATGCAGAGAAAGCATGTCATTTCTGCCCACGCAAAACCAACATCCCCACTGCATAACTCTGCTCTGGTGTAATGAATAGCAACATGGGAGTGGTGTACAAAGACCCCAGCTCTAACAGCACAGTGCTCTCCTTCCCACTGAACTACATCCACACTATAGGCACCTTTGTTATAACGCCTCCTTATAATAACAACATTCAAAGTGTTTGCCCTAAAGAAAGATATCATGCTGAGAGAATAGAGAGTACTTCAGTGAGCTCTATTCAGTAACTTCCTCTAACAAGAGTCATTTATTATCTTGATGTACACTGCATTTAAGTTCAATTTTTGTCTATTAGGAAATAATGTGAATTCACACAGATGTTACTTGTCTATTGGGAAGAAAGGAAAAAAACCCTATGTCTTTTGGATGCTGCAATTTACATGAAGGCAGGTCAGAATGCCCTTGGTAATGGCATGAGACAGTGGGTGTCAAAGCCTTGGTTTAAAGAAACCAATTATAACAAAATAAAACATTATGGCAATTCATGCATAGTGTGCTTGAGCAGCAATACTGTCAGTGGGAGGCACATGGGAAGTGAATGAGGCCTTGAATAGATGAAGAAAGAGATATAGAAGGAGACTGGGTTGCTCTTGGACTAACTAGAAAAGCTGCTTTAATCTCTCTGTATCTCTTTTCTTTCTCTTTCTCCCTCACTATCTCTTCAGGACTTTAGAAGATTCAATTAAGGGATTTCAGGGAGATTACAGTGCATATCAGAAGGACTTCTTTTTTTTCTTTTTTAGAAAAACACCAAGTGCTTTATGCACAGCCACATTAGTGGCTGCAAACATCATGAGTGCCTTAAGATGTCTTCTTTTCAGTCAGGCTTTCGTCGTATAATNACAGTGATTTTCCCTGGTGGATTCATGTAGAATAAGAGTTCACATGCAGTCATTCAACGTGGACCCGCCAGGCTCACTACAGCCTTCTCCTCAGTCTGGTTCACAATGCCCTGCTATGCCAAACTGGAAGATACTGGCTAAGGGTTCCCCTGTACAGACCAAGATTGGTGATGAACAAGAGGAAGGATGTATTTCTGGTTAAATATAAAATTTCCATCTCCTAGTGCCAACAAAAAACCCCAAACATGGAGCGAGAACTCTGGGATGCCACAGAGATATATATCTTAGATCTTAATCCTGATGAAAACCTTTCCACTGTGTGATGCAGCAGTGCAGACTGAGGACAAAGTGCAGGGTTCATACTTTCCCCAGGTATTGAAGATAGATACAATGTACTGTCTGAATCTGCTCTGCTTATGCTCCCTGAATATCCCTGTAACTTCTCCTACTTCAGCTGTCACTGTTTTGATTCATGTGCAAAAATGGCACTTGCTAAAATATCATATCTAGGCCTCTTCCCAAAAGGCTCCTCCTCCCTCTGCCCTATCTTTTCCCAAGGCAGTTTTATAGGACTGAGATCCTCTAAGAAACCTATAGACTGGAATGGGTAAAAAGACTTGAGAAATTAACATTAGAGGGGAAAGAAGGAAAAGGGGAAAAGCAAAACAACTCCAAGTCTAAATATTTAGCAATATTTAGAAGTAAATGCTTTTGAATCATCGTCATTATCAGCAGAATCCTCATAATGCTGTCAGAGCAGTAACTGTAACTCTCAGAAGGAAAGCTGAGGCCTCTACTGCAAGGCTAATAGGACTACCGTTAGTTTCCGAAGTTCCTGCTCTTGCCACTCTAATGGCCCTTTCTAGCTAGGATATCAGAATGCAAACTGTGGTAGAACATCAGCATCACTTGTACCAAAACCACAAAGAGCTGTTTCTCTTTCCACTACAAATCAAGAGTATCTAAATTGCTTTGACCATACACAGTTGAACTTGTGCAATGCAATCAGCAGATTACAGCAGCCCCTGTGGTTGCAAAACAGGATGAGCCATTTGGGCAGGTACATCAGCTGTAAAAACAGAGTGTTGGTATGACACTGGTCTCAGGAGAATCTATGTGTGGGCTCTGAAGTGATGTCTAATCATGTGGTAGTGCTATGAAACACCAAAAAAACCTCCATATTGCAAAAGCTGTGGATTGAGTTTCATGATGCCTGGACAGTAGAAGAGAATACTAGACAAGCAAAGAAGCTCATCTCACAAGACTTCCCAAGGTTAGGGTACAGGAAGCTAAGGGAAAGTGCAGCAGAGATGTTTATGAAAACAGTGTTAGATATGGATCTGCAAACAGGCTTGGCATCACCTGGTTTGCAAGGATGACCAAAATAAATACCACAGATGAGCTGCATGCCAGGGTTTCAACTGACCACTGCCAAGTGGGAAAAGCAACTACAGTATTGCAAACACAAGGTGCAGGGGGTAACACAGGAGTACAGATGACCAGAAGAGATTACCAGTTATTGCAAGTTAAAATAATACCTTCAAAGCCTGTAAGACAAAGTTGGATTTTCAAGAGTTGAGCTTAAAGGACTCAAATATGGTATAATCAAAGAAGAATGAGACTGAAAGCTAAAAAGTTGCAATGGGACTTAGTGAAAAGACAGAAAACCTAGAAAAAATTGAAGGAAATTATTAAAAAGTAAATGAGTGGAGTTTGACACCATACAGTAAGAGATGGGAATAGCTGCAAATAGGCAAGTCTACCTTGATCACAACTATCTCATCATTATTGCCATGAGGACTAATCCACCTTAGTAAAATTAAGCAATTTTGTAGGTGTTGGGTTTTTTTTAAGCTAGCTGGTTTGTTTTGGTGCAAGTGCAGAGCAGGGAATGACATAAGAATATTTTAACTTGCTGTTATGACCAGGTTCTTTATGCTATGAAATCTTGCCCTCAGCTTTCCAATGAAGAGCTAATTGCTCCTGAAGGAAAATGGCTATAGTAGTTAGTGCCTCTGAGTTCTTTCTGCATCTAATATATCCTTCAAGACAATGAAGTGTGTAGTAGTTCCCTGTTTATCTTTCCTATTGTTAGTACACCAATTTTGCACCTTTTTCTCATAGGAAGTAACCTCATACTCGACAGGTTTCTGCCATGACCCTTTTTTCACATTGTTTGTAACAAGATTAATGGACAGAGACCTGAAACAAGTTGTTTGGTACTGGAAAAAAAGGTAGTGCTTAGTGGGTTTCTTTTCCAAGGATATCACCTGTCTTGTCATGCTGGTGAAAAGTTAATTGTTTTTTTTTTAGTGGGTGGTACTGCTGTGAAAAAGGAGATGGGAACACACTTGTATGGAAGCTTGACAGTTTTTTTCTGAAATCCTGGAGGCATGTGAATGTAACTTATCTGTGGTCTACTCCCATCCTATTTGACTTGTGAGCTTTTCAATCCAAATAATTCAATCTGTAGAACTGGGATGAGATTAAGGATACTACATTAAACTTGCAACATGGGCCCATTGCAGCACTTAGAACATGCTGCAAGATCAGGGTCCTTCCCAAAGGAAACCTTCCTGACTTTCCACAATCAGTAGGGGTTTTTATAATGCTAGATCCTTGCTACCATCATAATATAAAGGTATTACCAGTCTTCACTGAAACCTGTATTTAGTTACATATATACAGACACCCCACATCCTGCCTTGCTTCCCACAAACTTTCACTAGATGACCTGGGGTGGGTGTACAATAGTGACACAACAGATTGGTACTTTTCAGACTTGAGCTGCAACATATATATATATATATGATTTACAGCTTATATCAGGATTTCTGCATTTACAAATCAGAATTTCTAAATTTCCATTCCAACAATTATCTCTGCCTCTCTCCCTGCCCATCCAAACAATCATATTATTTATGTCATTTATGTGAATGAGTTAATACCTTGGGTTTCTTGCAGGAGTGCAGGCTGTATATTTGTGGAAATGATCCAGGGTCAGCCAATATTTGCAGCAACTTCTGGTACTCATGAACAGCTGGAGAAGATCTGGGCGGTGAGTAAAATATACCCTGAAATGGAAGAGAAAAAGAATCCATTGCTCCAGCCTACTTGATTTTGAAGTCCTAAGCACAGGTCCTGTGAATAGCAGAAATTATTTGGTCTAATCTGCCAAGTTCATAGCAGACTTTGTATCCCATTTTATATTTGGCAACTTTCTTACAGACACAGGAGTAAATCAAATGACTTCCCTTTGATGTTTGTCATCTCATCAAAAATTTAAGGCCAATTAAAGTGACATCAAATTGAAGAAGGCATAAAAGGTGTGCAGGTACTGCAAATTCTGTTGCTTCTTTTTAGATCTTTTACTTACTGGAGGATATAGCACACCACATTCTCACAAAGGAGCTCTAATACTGCTCCTGAACTACCTTGAAAATGGCAAGATCCTGAGGTTTGACAGAGATCCTTCTTCATTTTAACTTGGCACATTTTGTATCATCCGGTTTATGGTGCGGCTCTAGAGACTGATTTGGCATAACAGAAAGTGTGAAATTATAAAGGTAGCAGTGAGTGAGAGCAACATATTTGGGAGCTTCTTAAGTTGTTTTTTCTGCTGGGGAAACAGCAACACAGAGCCACATTCCTGGAGCAGCTTGGTGGAACTGAGGCAGCCAGGAGCACTGACAGGTTCTGTGTGTTCTGACTGCTCGCGCTGACCCTGTTACTGACTCAACAGCAAGGGCAACCTATGGATTCATATTAGGTCATATTGCTGTATCACTTGGTTTGTTCAGCCTGAAGAGGAGACTGAGGGGAGACCTCATTGCAGCCACAATTTCCTCATGAGGAGAAGTGCAGGGGCAGACACTGATGTCTTCTCTCTGGTGACCAGTGACAGGACCCGAGGGAATGGCCTGAAGTTGTGTCAGGGGAGGTTTAGGTTGGATATTACAAAAAGGTTCTTCACCCAGAGTGTGGTTGGGCACTGGAACAGGCTCCCCAGGGAAGTGGTCCCAGCAATCAACCCTGACAGAGCTCAAGGAGCATTTGGACAACACTCTCAGGCACATGGTGGAATTCTTGAGGTGTCCTGTGCAGGGCCAGGTATTGGACTCAATGATCCTTTTGAGTCCCTTCCAACTCAGCATATTCTGTGATTCTGTGGTTCTGTGTCTGTCCTTTCACATCTTCTCCCAAGGATTTACTCTTCTGCATAGAGTGTTTCCCCAACATGGGTTTTCAAAGGAGTAAGTACAGAAAAAATGAGATTCAGAAAATCATGAGTAATTACTTTATAGTCTTCAGACTGCGTGAGTCAGATTTTTCCAGCTTAACCCCTTCATGCAGAAACACTCCTGCTTGGTGGGGTTTTCCTCTCTGCTTGTAACTAGGAATGTTATAAAAGTCAGACAAGTGCATCCAGTTCTTAGACTTGAGTTCATTCCATTTAAATAAATGGTGAATTTCTCTTTCATAGAGAGTTGGGGATGGGGGAGGAAAAAAAATCTATACTTGGCCAATTAATAAGGTTCAAAGCCAGGGCAGGGTCCAGTTTCTCAGAGTGTAAATGAAGGCTATCCTTACACTTATGTCTCTGAAATCTCTGGATACATTTCCTGTGGTTTTGCATTAGAGGGTTATAACACTATCGTAGTTTCTCTGGTATTATAACTAATACCATGATTAACAGGATTTGTGCTATAGAAGGCAAAAAAAACCCCCTTATTTAAAAATCATGAGGAAGTTTAAAGAGCTATGAAATAATTAGTGCTTTTCACAGGAGGGTTTATGATATTATACAGCCTGGAATGAGGCTCTGTGTTAGACCAAGATTTCAAAGCTCCTTAGAGGCTTTCAATGTCTAACTTGAGATATTTTGCCAAGTGTGAGGTTCAGAAAAGGGATTCCCACCATTTTCTAATAGTCAGTTCCTTCCATATACTACTAGTAGAGGCACCCTGCACTGGTACAGAGACCATCTGCATTTGTGAGCATGAGTCTGTATCACCCAGCATGCTCATCTCCACGTGGGACTGTTGGTTCAGACTCCATATAGATAGGTGGTTGGAAAATCCCCATTCTGTGAAATGTGTTTGTCCTGTTGAATCATCAGGACTGACTGGCTGTCATTTTACCAACAATTCTTCTCGAGGCAAGTACCACCTAAAGCAGTCTCCATCCCCCATCTCTATCCCTGGCTGCTCATTGCTGCTCCTGTGTCACCTCTCACATGTGGGGCTACATGAACTGGGGACCCTGAAACTTGGTTTTCTCCCTGGCTTGCGCTAAATGAGAACAGCTCCTTTACCCAGCTCATCCTCTGGTTACACAAACAATAGCACTAATGAGCACTGGTACTCATGAAGGCATGGCACAGGAGCAGAGCCAAATGGCAAGGGAAGGCTCGCAGTGTTGGTTATGAAAGTGTGGCGTGAGTGAATGCAAACTCCAGCATCTCCAGTTTGCTCATGGCATGGAGAGCAAGCAATCCTGACAAACTTAAAATCCATCATTCCATTTTTAAGAGGCCAGGCATAGGATTTGCATGCAAAAGCTCCATCTTATTGATTAACATCATGCTGAGAAGGACTTCATGTGGGCTGGATTAAGCTACAGAATGCCACCAGGGTGCTTCTGTTGCTGAGCTGAACATTGTGCCAAATGAATGACTACAAGGCTTCTCAACACAAAACATAAAATAAAATTTCCCAACAAAACTAAGCATGGTCAGCTAGGTTGATTCCTTCAGCTAAGTCATCACAGGAAAAGCAAGCAGTTAGAGAGCAGAGAGGAAGGACAATGATTTACACCAGCTTAAAGCACTTGCTGAAATACAGTAAAAGCTGTAAAAGTATTTCTGGCTGAAACTGTGTCTTCTCAAGTGGACTGAAACGACCTGCACCAAGACCTTTCACTATTGAGTGAAGTATAGAGAAGCTGCTTTGTTTTGTCTGATGGTATGGACCAGAGAGTTAACATCTACATTTAAGGTGGATACACAACAGGTAAAACAATTGTTAGAGTATAATTAATTTCAAATAAATAACTATAACACTGTCTGATTTGGCAAGGAATCTCACTAAAGGTCATGGGTAGGGAAAAAAGAGAAGAGAATGGAAGAGAGGAGAAGAGAGGAGAAGAGAGGAGAAGAGAGGAGAAGAGAGGAGAAGAGGAGATCACTTTCCCCATTACATTGGAAAACAAAAAGAGATGCAAGTTTACAGGTTGGAAAAGCATCTTTTGTAAAGAAAAGGCTCAGAAAATGCAAATATAAATTCATGTGGCATTCAGTGATTGGTGCTCTGAACACTTTCTTTCCTCAATGCAGCAAAATGCAAGTATTTGCTGAAATCCTTATGTAGAAAAGTATAAGCACACACAAGTAACTATTTGTTTAAATTCTTCACCAAAAGAAGCAGAATGCTGAGCTGACCCTGGCGAGTATGACTTTACTGTGCACTGAACTTATGCAGTTTCCTCTGATCCTGCAGAACTGATGTTTGACAGCTCACAAGAAACCTTGAAGAATAAGGGCCCACTGAGCAGGGCTTCCTGGAAAGCTAACAGGATAGCAAAAAGAGAGCAAATTCTGGATTCAAGTTCAGATTCCAACTCCCTCTTTCCTGTGCATCCAGAGTTTGCTTCGGGCAGAGCTGCCCTACTCACATGATACACACCATTCAAGAAGGCATCCTCACCCAGGGCTGTCAAATGACCCTTGGTGCGAGCCAACTTCCAATGTCCTCAGCTGGCTGAACACTACAAGACACCTTCTCTTTGGGGAGCTTTCAAGCTTCCGAGGCTGATTTTACAGGTGAGCAGAGACAAGGATCCTCCCCCTTAGTCTTTGCTTGTGGCAGGCTGAGTCCATAAGCAGTTTGGAACCATGGGCCACAGCAAGCGGCTTCACTCCAGAGGCCACCACTCTCAGGTGTGCCAGTGGTGAGATTCAAGCCTTGCTTGTGGCTGTCGCCTCCAGGTAGCTGCAATTGTTACAGCTATTCCCCAGCTGTGAGTGAGAAAAACAATCAACTACCATATGCTTTACAACTGCAACAAGCTGGCTTTATATTTCTTCCTTCTTTAATGTATTTTTTCACTGATGCCTGTTTCGTTGAAATCTTACTACAAATTTTTGTGAGGCCAAGTTTCCCCATGTCATATATCTCAGCTTACATTTTAAGGAACAGAAATTGTCTATCATATGCAAAGGGTAACTAATGTGAGACAAAACTAGAGCTGGAGAAGAGAAAGTGAATAAAAACCCTGAAACTTTTCATGTTAAAATTTCACATTTTTTTTAAGGAAACCTGGTGATTTTGGCTGTTGTCTGGATGAAAGCTTTGAATGCTTGGAGCTAGCAGTACTCATTTGCACTACCATTTCACATGCTGTGAACTCTTCTCAAATATGTGGCTTTCCCTCTTTAGCATGAATCATCCATATCAATAGGCACAGGGCACTTTGCATGCGTTAAGTAATAATAACAACACTAAACATCCGCACCTGCAGAAATCCAGATATGCTCGATCTCACACATTTCAGCAACTAAAATGAAGTTGGAGGAGGCCTTACTGGCCCAGACTTTGCTCCGTGAGCAGCTACTCCAAAAGCCCACAATTCCCAATAAAGGACAAAGACACTGCTGAAGCTCTGTATCCTTCAGAATGAGGCTCTGCACTGCTTTCTAGCTCCAGCTACTAGACCTGTCTGCCAGCTTTACTTTTCACCTCTGAAGGCAGGGGTTTCTCTCAGAGCTCACAGCCTATGCTGCTGTTGAGCACACCTGCTGCTGCCATTGCAAGCAGTAAGTCCACAGTGCAGCTCTGGTGCAGCAGGACACCTACAGCACTGAAAGGGCTCAACTGTGTGACCCCTGGGCTGGCAAGCACAGGCAGCAGTGACACCTGGCAGTGCAGCTGCATATGCCTTCACTGATGTTCCCAGCAGCAACAGCATTCAATCTCAGCAGGAGCCTTTCTGCTATGTAATCGAGTGCTAAAATGTCAGTGTCCTTTATGTGCAGTGGTGGATCCAGCACCAGCCAGGGCAGTGTAATTCTGCGCTGGTTTACAGGGACGGCCAGGCACTCTCCACTGAGAATGATTTCTCCAACTCCACACCAAGGCAAAGAATGGGCAGAAAGAGGTTATTTTTCTTCTCACTCTCTTTCTTCTTTTGCAGGTATTGGGGGTCCCAACTGAAGACAACTGGCCAGGACTTTCCAGGCTCCCCAGCTATAATCCAGGTACAATTTAACTCATGAGAAGGTCAGCTTTTTCTCTGAGCCACTAGCCACTCAATTGTTGGGTCAGTAATTCTTCTGAAAAATCCTGTGCTTCAGTGTTACTAAATCCTTTGAGCCACTTAATGACAGTGGTGTTGTAGGACCTAAAACCACACTGGGATTGGCCTAGTATACAAACGGAGGTACATATGAGGCAAAGTTGCCTCACTGGGTGCTGGTGTATGTAAGTCTAATGGAAGATTTCATTGCTGCAAGCCTCACAGTGTATTTGGTCTCCGCTCCTCAGTGGAAAGGACCAATGTCTCCTGGTTTAGAATGGACAAGCTGACAGGCACCTGGAGATGCAGTTGATTTGAACTCTCCTTAATTTTGGAGATTGGTTTGGGGACCCTTAAACCTCAGCTTTAAAGGTCACTGTCCCTGATTTTGATGTGGGCAAGGTGAGAAATCTGTGTGATTTACAAAGCTGGATTCTTTTATTTCCACATGGGCTCGTAGAGAAGTCTGTGTCCTGGACTTCAAAGGGCCAGTTGTCTCTTATTTTGATGTGGGCCGGTTGAGAAGTATGCTTTGAAAAGCTAGCTCAGTCACTCTCCCTCTCCCTCTCTTTCTCCCTTTCTCTCTTTCTCTTTTTGTTTAATGTTTTCTCCTGGGAAAATATATTCAAGTGTCAGTGAGGGGGAAATGATGAGCACTGATTCTCAGCCTCTCAGCAGGATCATTCTGTAAGAGAAATATAAAAGTGAAATATTAAAAACCATAGAATGTTAAATGCACCCATCCACAATCTAGCCATTCTCTCTCACTTATACCATAGGAAAGTGGTGGGGGGAGCCTGTCTATCTGGAAGAGGAAAAAAAAGGAACACGGGGGAGAGGAGGAGGGAGAAGACATGCTTTGAGCAAGAGGTTTATAGGTTTAGTAGAGCATAGTAACATCTTTTCAAAGAAGTGGGTGTTGCTCTGTGACCCAGTCCAAGATGCCCCTCCTTTGATTCTGGTGCATGAACACTAAACAGCCCCCATTTTCACATGGTAGCTGAGATTGGCTGAACAATAACCTGGTCTCACAGTCGAAAGGACTGGAATCTTTCACACAATTAGCTGAGACACATTAATCAAACCAGCGTGAAATGGGAATGTGTCGCTGTCCACAGCAAGTTTAATTTGGATAGCAAGCAAGCACAGAGCAGACAGCTGGAGGAAGCATTTTCTTCTCTAAGTTGTAGAAAGCTTGGCTGGGTAGTCTACAAGTTGAGAAGAGTAGTCTGGGAGCTAAAGAAATGCTCATGTGTGGGAGGAACTAATCACAAGGAATTTTTTTATGCCAGTCATCTCCTAATACAAGGCCTCCAACATACAAACTCTGAGTGATGATGATTAGGTATCCTGATACTATGTAGAGGGACAACCGAAAAGTGCAAGTAGTGATTCCCTCAGCTCTGTTTTGTCTGACTAACAGTGCTGTCCTCTGCTGCTGTGGAGGGAGCCAGTGGCAGGGCCGGGAAGGAGAGGACAGGCACCTGGGCAGCAGGGCAATAACTCCAGTGAAGTCAAGTCATCATGAACAGTTTTCAAGTCTGACTTGCTTTCAGACTTGATAGGAAGTTTCCCTAACAGAGTCCAGAGGGGCAGAATTCACCTGTGCTGTGCTGTGATACTGGGATGCTGGTGCTTGTTGTGCCTGGACCAGGCAGAAATGCAGGACTCAGAGGACACTGTTCTATTGGAGCATCCCACGGAGCTGGCAAACACATGGAAGAGGGGTTTTCTGTCAGTGTTTGGGGCAATAGCTGTGTTAGCTGAAGAGGCAATATCCCTTTCCCCTCCTGAGAGCCTAAGGGGCTTCGAGCTGTTCCAGCCACCTGATGGAACCAAGCACTTGGCTCACACCTGGATTACAAACCACTCTGGACAGAAGAAAGCTAGTCTAAAGTTGGACTATTTGCCCTACTCATGAACTAAATCAATTCACTTTTTGATGGGACTGCTGGTAAGAAGACAAGTTAGTTTCTTTGTTTAAAGCTAGTTGCCATTTATATGCTTCTGGGCACTTCCCCTCTCTTCCCTGAAGCACAAATGCTGTTTCCCCCCAGGACACGCTCAGCCCGAGTACAATCTGTGGAGTTTGTTTGAGAAAACCTTCTCTCCTGAGGTTAGTCTCAGACCATTTGTGCGAATCTGGGTGTCTGGGTTGGTTCAGATAAGCAAAAACAAACTTTGGTGCTCTTTCCCAAATCTGATGGTTTGAATTCTTTTAGCTAGTCCTATTGATGTTCATACTGAGCACAGGCAGCAAACAAACAAACAGGTTCCTGCCCGAGGCAAGGAACAAACACGGTCAAAACAAAGCACTGAGGTGTGATCCTATTCTCATTGAAGTTGTTGGCAAAACTCCCACTGGATTCAGCAGCATAGGCTCAGCCTCAGACTGAGATTGTTACTGGAGGGGTTCCTGGGCCAGGTGGGTTAGTAGGAATCTTTGAAATGAAAGCTGGAAACCTTTAGATGTTTTCCTGTCACTGCTGTGGGCTTGAGCACATCTTGCTGCAGTCTGAAGAGGATACAGCGTGGGCTGTGGGGTCTGTGAATCAGGCACACACAGGGCAGCTGGAGGAATGACAGCTGGAGGAATAGCAGCTCCCCTGCCTTCTCTATGGGCAACTGGCAAGGGATGAAATGTGCAAAGGAGTTTTTGACTACCCTATGTATGCCCCAGTGTCTTCTTGCACAAAGAAGTTCAGGAACAGCCTTGTGCCCATTCCCTACAGTTTGCCAAAGTCTCAGCCTGACTCCAGGTGAATGGGAAGGATGGGTGAGTTACTTGTTCATGGCCAGCCTTACAGCTTGTGATGTCACCTTCTCTCTGCAGGAGAGATACTTGGGTAGGGAATTATGTGCAGCCATAGGACCTGCAAGCAGGTTGGAGAGGCATTCCCTGGAGAACATGAAAGATTGGGAGAGCTCCTGCCCCACACCTCAGCACACTCACTGGCTGTCTCCCTGGCTCCCTGGGCTTACCAGTCCTACCCATAGTGACAAGGCTTTGCCCTGTGTTTGTTCATTTGTTCTGTTCCCTCATTTTGCTTCCCCTGAAAGAGGCAGTTGTAGCTCTGTTAACACTATTTTTGAAAGCTCTCATGCTGTGTGAGCTCAAATCCTTGCATTAATCTACTGCTGTGTTCATTTCACTGCACTGAAAAGCAGTGAGTTTAAATCCCCTCTAAACACCATTGGTGACACCAGAAGGCCAGTGTTTTCATCCAGCCCCATTAATGGTTACAAATTTGGATCTAGACAGCAGGGGTCAAGGGCAGGAAAGGATTAGGAATCACAGCCCATGACATTAAGCTAGTGCTTTTGCCAAACTGGGAATACTGGAGCACCCAATGTACCAAGTTAGTTTTTGTTTCCTTTCCCTGACATTTGGATACCAAGAAAGGGGAACAGTGCATATCTATCTACAACATGATGAACTCCCTAAAGTGAGCTTTACTCCTTGATTAATTGCACAAGCTGACCGATGAAGTATCCTACGCCAGGTAATATCACCTCACAGAGCAGATACAGGTTTCACACAAGACCTTTTCAGATGCAACAATGACTTTCAAATAAAGACTAGTTTTTCACGTATCTGCAGGCTTTGGTACGCTGAATGGGATTTAGAAGCTTTCCAGAGTCAACTTGTGCTCCCAGGTAGGGAATTTCAGTGTCTGTTGCTTTTCCAAAATGTCACCAGCAGATGGAGGCAACAAGCAGCAGGCCCTGAAACGCAAACTTCCCATGACATTTGTGAAATTGCAGATGAAGTCTGCATTCCGAGTGCTTTTCCTTTTTTTTTTTCTTAATCTCACTTTTTATGCTGATGTTTCATTTAACAAATGGAATGGTTGAAAACTGAATTCTAAAACGATAAAATTTTTATTGTCATAATAAAACTGCATGTGGCTTTGATCTCAAAGAGAAGAGCAGCACTGTAACTAATGTGCAATGTATGCTGGCCAGAGTGTAGGGAACCTTCCCATCTGTGTGGCAATGGGCACAGCCTGCAGTTTCCAGCCTGCCACACAGACAGAGCTCTGCTCCTGTCCTGCAGCCACAGAGATTTCACTAATGAGAGACACTTTCTCTGTGAGCCTGCAACCCCACTGCCTTCATCCAGCAGCACTTGGCACCCTCTTTCTCTCTCTTCATCAATTAGGAAAGTTTAACTTTTGTCCTCTGGCTTGCTTGCCTCATTATCAGTTCATTAGCCACTTCCACCTGGGTTTTCAAATAGGAAGGTATTTCCTCATTAGCACACTCTGCCTTGCATAAGGGTAGAAAATAACAAACCCAAGTGCTACCTTTCAGATCTATTCATATTGGTAAAAAAGCCAATCATCCCTACACAATCCCATCATTTTATGTCGAGATCATGACTGTGAGATTATTAAATCAGTAGTTCATCCACTTTTTTGAATGATCTAAATATTTGTTATCTCTTACCTTTATGGAGTAGCTGTTTACAGTGTTTTACAATTTTAGATTGCTCTTAATCTTACAGTAGGGAAAATATTTACTGGTCTGTTTTTATCCTGCTCAGCACAATGGGGCCTCGGCATTCTCTAAGGATTTGTCTATATGGGGTCAGTCAAAAGATTAATCTGAACTGATTTAAAGTGCATTAGTTAACTGCATTAAATCCGTGAGCAGAGAAACACTGTTTTCCTACCCATATCTTCAATTTATAATCAAAGCGGCAAATTTGGCAGTCCTCACTCAAGCTGAATTCTTCACTGAGAGATGTGTTTGGACAGGGACAGGAGCAGTTGGCTCACTGGCTCTTACACTATCCCTTGCAGATAATTATTAATCTCCTGGTTACATAGAAGATAAATTTAAGTCAAGAGGCTTGCTTAAGACAGCAAACACTATAATTCAGGTATTCATCCCAGTTCCCAGTAACCAAGCTGATATTTCTATTTCTAATGTAAAGAAAATCCTACTTTCTCTTTGGAATGTTAATCCTGAAAATGTACTCCACAAAAACAAAGTGAGATTTCACTAAGATATCATTGAAACATTTTGCCCTGCTGTTACCAACTGAAAATGCATTTTTAAAATTCTGTGTTAAACTCAGAAGATTAATGTTAAAAGGTTTCAGTAGAGTTAAAGTACAATACTTGAGTAATCTTGGCATTTTTACTAAATATTTAATGAAATTGATATATTGTCATAGAGTGTTTTCATCTTACAAATCAAATATTTCTGACAGAAAGTTACAACATCTGAAAGTTTTCAGCCAGCTCTGTGAAGAGGCAAAAATTTCTACCTCATCCAGAAAATTCTTTTGCCTTTCCAAACTATTTTTAAAATTGTTTTTCTTCTATTCTATCTGGAAACTTTACATCTCTACTCAAGATGGATAATTTATTTCTACATTTTTATTACAGTCAAGGGGCAAAAGGAAGGAAAGAGGATCCAGTGAAAATGTTACTAGTGATCCAAGAGGAATGTTCTGCCAATCTTGGTGACTTATTTGGGAAGGGAGTATTCAAGATGCTAATATATAACTTCTATATGTGCTCTGGCACATAAACCATCATGAATCCCATCCCAAGCTATATTCCCATGTAGTGCTCTAGAAATTACCTTCGTATTTGGGTGTAGGAGAACAATTAAATTCCGAGCTGTTACTTACCCTGTGGTTTAACAAGCTGCTTGCCTGGTTTAAGGGTGCAAGACTGCTGCTGGAAAGGTCAAGGGCTGGAAGTTCAGTCATTTGCACTTTTTCAAGTTGTCTGTGCATCAGGTTAGACACTGGGTTGGCACTCTGGAAATGGCCACGCAGGCAAAGGCAGAGGGGACTCCCTTCTTGACTGCAGCAGGCAGCTCCCGTCCCTGAATGAAGCACCTGGTGCTTCCAGGCAGGAAGGGAGGGCAGATGCTCCTGGAGGGTGCAGCATAAAGCCCAATGAGTGTGCTGGCAAGAGCCCAGTGGTGCTTGCCTCCTGGTGGTCTCACTGCTGTGGGGAGTGCTTGTCCAGGCTGAGCTGGAAGAGACCTAGGTGGACACCACCTTTCCTGCTCTCTTTCCCATCAGTAGAGTGCCACTGTTCATTCTCTGCTGTCAGAAACAGTGCTCAGGAAAATGTAGGTGGGTAGAAATTGCAGCCTTTGTGATGCAAGAAAATCTCTCTGTTGATCAGCTCTGAGGGGAAATTTAAGCCATTCATTCATATCTAAGACTGAGAAAATTCATGCTTTACAATAAAACATTTGAGGAATGTATTCCTCTATATTTACCACAATGTTTCTAGAAATATGTCCTTGAAAAATACCAACAAGAACACAGACTTCACAAAACTGCAAACTCTGCTAAGTTCCAGTCTGGTAGAGATCACAATAATCAGTGGGTACAAAGCCTCCATGAGCATGGTTAACTGGACAAACAACAAACTCAGTGAGAGCTGTGTGCAAGAAGAGAGTGGGATCAAAGTGCCTTGTCTCTATCCCCAGTCTTACTGCTGCATCCATGCAGAAAAGCCCACTGCACCCAGGGGCAATACGTGAAGCTCAGCAGCCCCTTGGAAAGCCAAGACAATTGCTGGGGATTCAGGCCAGCAAACTTCTTTTTCCTTCCTTTGTGTGAAGGCTTTAGGGACTGATACTGCTTTTATTGATGTCAAAGCTAAGACCCGCTCTGTAACAGAAGGAGGTCCAAGGCCTATACTCACAGATATATGAACAGAAAGAGTTACAGAACTGCAACAGCCTTATTAAGATCAATGCAGGTACCCAAGTCCTATAGGAATAATGTATATTTATAAATAATAAGATGATAGATACTATAGGGCCCTTTGAAATTCTGCGCACATTTTTTGTAGGGGTTTAAAGAATGGGTTTTGGCTTGATTTTCATTTAATCTTGTAATTGCATATTACACTTTCTAGAACTGGTTGCTTCCAGGAGACCTCAGAGACTCGGAGTCATCTGTGACAAGTAAGCTACCTATAACAGCAATGTCAAAATCGCCTCTGGGTTTATTTGTTTCTTTATGCAATCATTTAACTTGAAATGAGCTCTTTTGGCAAGCTCAGGAAGAGCAGGGTGGCTCTGTAGTAACAAGCAGATCTAACATCAGTTAAGAAACTGATTTTGAGAGATCGCAGTAAAGGTAGGCACATAGTGGGTTTATTATTCTCAGAGGAGTAGTGATTTTTCTGAGATAAGCAGTGATTCAATGACTTTGTGTGCAGATTTTTGTGGGGCACAGTTCGATTGAGAAGGTTGTACTTTCCCAGGCCCTCTTGCCCAGACTGAAAACAGACTTCGCACTGTCCCAATTTTCATTTTTGAAAACAGACTGTAAGAATGTTGCTCAACAGCAGTAAGGAAGACATGCTAGGACAGCATTTTCGTGAGACAATGAAATAATCTTGTGATTAGTTAGGAGGGGAAAAATCACATTCTTAGTGGCTAAAGCTATGAGGTGAAGGCCATGGTTACACACACAGCTTGACCAGTCACACCAGCACTGCTGAATCACTCCCTAGTGTGCTAAGGGAAGGGAGTATTGTTTTCAAGCACATTTATACACACACATACAGAATGTATATATGTTATCAGTGAAAGAAATTTATAACCAAAGTGTCCTAACCTAGCTCAGGGAGTCATTCAAATCAAATCTCCCTAAACTGATTTTGAGGTACACAGCAGGTTTCATAGATAGGTAGGAAAAGACAAGACAGGATTTGTCCTCAAGATTGTGTACATGCAGATGTCAATAATCAAATATCCTTTGACATAACCACATTTTTTGTTGCTGTTTATTATCTGCTCAGCTGATTGCTTGGGATCCAGCCCTGCTAGGAGTGAAGTGTGCTGCCCTTCAGAGCAGGATTTACCAGATGCTGTTCTAAATGGCTGAACAAACATACTAAAGTTTTCGGCAAAGCACAGGTTACTGAAATGCCTGTCATTGTCACGCACAACTTGAGAAACACAGAAAGCTCAATATGTCCCAAACCCTGATAATGCAGGTCCTGTAACAGAACAAATCCTCTCTCAGCCTGAACAAAGAAATAAGTGTATTCCTTGCAACTGTGCTGTATTGCACCTCTGCTTTTTGGCCATAATCCTTTGACAGACCCCACTGCAGGTCATACCCAGGGGTTGGCCTAGCACCTCTGTGTCAGAGCTCTGGGCTGCATGTGGGCCTGCTCCAGCTCTGCCCTAGCGTCCTGGTGCTGGCATGGCCAAATAACTGCCTTGGAATGCTCAGCTTGGCAGAAGGAAAGAGCTGCTTCGTACAGACCACTCACCCATGGCTCTCCATGGACAATTAAGAAATCAAAGGGGAGCTCTCCACAGAGTTTGGCCACCACCAGGAAGCCTGAGCCATGGTGGGAACCACTGAACTGTGTTGCTGCCCAGAGTGGGAGCCAGCAGCAGCAGGAACCAAGGGGGCAGAAGATCTCCAGTAAGACCCTGCCATGGCAGGGGCAGCCTGTCATGCAGCTCTAGCAAGAAGCCTCAGACTGGAAGCTTTGGCTCCCTGTCCCATCCCTGCTCCCCGAAGGAAGCAGGGGCTTGAACTGCTTTGCTGGAGGTGAAAATTCAGCAATTATCTACCACAGTGAAGCCAGATACCTTTTACAAATTTGTTTCTCAGGGTCTCTTTCTCTCTGTCTGTCTTGGTGGTTTTTTCCTCTTCTTTTATATTTTACATTTTATCTCCTCAAAACAAAAACGTCCTGTATAGGGAGGGGGAGTGCAGGGGCAGGGGGATCCCAGTCCCTGATGTCACTTGGAGGGGAAGCACTACTGGGGGCCAAGGGAGGAAGTACAGCAGGCCATGTTCTGAAGCTGAAATGTGATCAGAACAAACAAACAAAGTAAAAGCTGTAAAACTAAATGACTATTTTTATTTGTTTCCTTTTTGGTTTGTTTTTGCTCTTCCACTTCCTTGTCCCCAGATGTGTGCTCCGCTAGAGAGCAGCTGCTTGGCATTGGTATTTACTGGGCATGGAGTGTATGTGTTTTACGTTTATTTTAAGCACTCATCCTGAGAAACAAATTCTTCTCTGTGAATCCCCAACAAATTTTACAACCAGCAGCACAACTGGTACTGGGGAAGGACAAGAGGAAATGGTATTTTCTTTAGGTTTATTAAGTTTGACCTCTAGTCTTCTCAGTGGGCCAGTCACGTTATTTTCTACATTTGGATTGTCACTGTAAGCTGGTACGAAACTCTGATATTACAGTTACAACATGTAAAGTATAGTCTCCTCAGCATAATTTCCCCTTTCACTTACAACCTTCTTCTTACAAAACAGAAATTGGTTTTCAAAATTTGACTGTAAATATCAGCTTGAGCTGAAATCCTGGATGCATATACTCCAACATAGTCAAACTATGGAAAAGCAAACGTCCTGAAAAACTGTATCGCTGGGGTGGGTTTATCCAGCTCCCCTGTGTCCCTCCACTATCTTTGCCTCAAGCTGAAAAGGCCTGGGTCATGTTCTGGTTCCAGTTTTCTGGCTCATCCTTCTCTCCTGTGGTATTTTCCCTTCTGTTTTCCTAGGATGAGCAGGGTGCCAGCAGCAGAGAATTTGGCCTCCAGGATGCTCACAGCCTTCCCTCGAGGCCGAATCTCTGCACAGGATGCGCTTGTTCATGGCTTCTTCAGTCCTCTGCCTCCTCAGCTCTATCAGGTTCCTGCTGGTAAGTTAACTCTCATCTCACCAAGAAAGAGCTGCTGCATGTGCTATTTACTGTGAGTTTCCTCTCTATTTTCAAAGTCTCTGCCATTCACCCAGATGTCTCTATTTTCTGCCTGCACTCCTTCCCCACTCCTGTATGCTGCAACGTTTACATCCCATTGCAAATTTGGCAACTTGTTTTTCTGTTTTCGTCCCCCTGACCACTGTGTTAATACTAGAAGGCGACCTTGATGAGCTTCTACCATGGTCCATTTGCAAAGCAGAAATGTATATGCTTTGACAGGTCATTTCTCCCCCATTCTGTAACCTCAAGGACCTAGACATTTCCCCAGCTCACACTGTGCGTTCAGTGTAACTCACTCCCTGGTCCCTCCTGATGTCCTGAATTCCCATCTGCTCAGCATGGTGTGCTAGCCCCAATTCCCTTGGACTGCTCCTCCTGCTCCCTTTTGATGTTGAGACAGCTGTTCCTTGTACCCTGTCACACCAGTGCTCCCTCAGTTTTACCTGCTTTATTTTCTTCTGTCCTTGCTCCCTTCTCTTAAGCACACAGCCGCACACAGTTCTGCCTCTCCTGGCCTGAGCTGACAATAAATACAGGGTCTCTCAAGCTCCAGTTCTGCTCCTCACTAGGAAAAGCTCCCTCCTATTGGGCAGCAGGCCAAAGGGACCTTGCCTCCTGGGCACCCTGTACACTAGTTAGTTTGGTGGTGTTTTTCAAGATAGGGGCAATTAAGAAAAAGCCTTCATGGATTGTGTTGTCAAGCTATTGGAAAACCAAATTTCTGGCTCCTGCGACACATCTCAAGTGAAGGAGCAGCCAGCTAGCATGTCTCCCAATCCCCCAAACCGCTGCCCTTCAGAAGGTGCTGTGTGTGTGTATGTGCTTGAGTGAGAGACATCTGCATTCCTTTTCTGTTCACCCAGCCACAGAGCACAAATCTACTTTGACACTTTTAGAAAAATGAAAAGATGGAATCTCGCAGGAGCCTGCCTGTGCCGGGGGGGGAGGAGGGGGGCGCGCACAGCAGGAGGGAAGTTGACTTTTCTTTATACATATAGGGTTTTTTCCATGCAGAGTTTAAATTATGCCTGATAAAAGGAGTTTCGTGGATGTTTCAGTTCTTTCAAACCCTCCTGGCTTCCTCCCAATTAAATGAGGTTTGTCAAAGCCACAGGGCTCTGCTGCTGCCAGAGAGGCGGACAAGCACTTCCCGCAGTGACATCTCCAATCCCCAAGGGAGAAGATGAAAGTGTCAGTGCTGAGAGAAAGAGAGAGAGAGAGAGA